>OMKZ01018089.1:12139-25227 GCA_900302535.1 Neoniphon sammara | reverse complement strand
CGGCACAAGCCACATGCTTTAGGCCGCCACCTCGGATGGTCACCTCCTGTGGAAAGGCAGAGGATGAGTGCAACCAGCGCATACACATACACACACATACACACACATACACACACATACACACACACACACTCAGAAAAATCTTAAGACTAATATCTCAAAACACCATGCATTCTTTTTGGGACAAAACTATTACATGGCGTTCATCATTCAATATCTCTAACATATAGGTTACCAGCCATCGCATAAAGGTGTCAGCATATTTTATGTATATATTTATTATCACAAGGACAGTGCACATTAATCAACATTTCTGTAAATGTGCCACTTTGAGGCAAAAAGATAATTTCCCATGGGCAAGTTGTTAAATGCAGATTATACTGTGCTACCAATTTGCACGAGTGGATGTTTTCCCCCCTGTGAGGTACAATTTCAAATCAAATCATTTTTGGGTCTCTTGTTGACTTGCAATCTTACATTGTTCTCCTCGTCGGTCTCGTTTTCTTTATTGGAGTCTGTCAGGTAGTCGGTGTTCTCCTCCTCCTCTTCCTCCCTCTCCTCTTCCTCATTCTCAGACCCTTCCTGGAACAAAGAGAGCTTTTACCTGACAAAGGATTCAGCCAAACACATCTGAGATTCTAAGTTTGATATGATGGAAGGTCTGATAACACCAAGCACGGTTAAACCAATGTATTGGATTATTGATTAAACTGGGCTGATAATGGCCTATTATTAAAAACCGAATGTCAGTCAATGTCGTCCGCCTCCCACATGACAGAAATTCCTCCCTGAATGGCTTTTGTCTTGCGTCTGTCTAACCCTAATTCTAATGTGGCATTCTGCCCGGGTTGCACACAACTATGAAGGAACGTGCTTTATTTTTTTTATTGTTTGCAAATCATTCCATCCACTTCAGAGGTGTTAGTCTGTCAAGTCTGCAGTGAAACCTGCCTCACCCTGCCCTCAGGACCTGCTAAGCCATTACATCAGAATGACATTCAATGGAGAGTTTTAAAGTCCCAAGATGACTAATGACTAAATGCAGTTTCACATGGTTTTCCCACCTTGACAAGAATACAATTCAGAGAAAAGGAACGAATCTTTGTCTTTCTAGAATTTTTGGCAAGAAAATATTCAAATTTAAACATACTGAATACTTTGTGTGGCAGATATATCAGACATGGGCATAGGAAATGTAAGGAACATTTCAACACACATAATAATGCATCAGGTTACTCGGAGGATGAAATGCTGATCTACCAGCACAACCAGTGGAAGGAGGGCAGACAGACAGAACTGGTGGTTTAAGCGCTGACACTCACTTCCTCTTCCTGTTCGTTCATTTCGCTCTCGTTGCCCGACTGCTCCTCTGTCTCCGCCCCTCCCTCTTCATCGTCATCACCGTCATCATCTTCCTCATCCAGAACCTCACCGTCACCCATGGCGCTGGAACACCGGCCATCCTTCTCTGTGACCAGGCCTTTCGTGGACACACGCAATGAGACATGTTAGCACACACGGGATGAGAAGGCAGCTGGTAGTTACAGGAAAACTAATCTGTAACACCATGGCGACGCTTTACACAAATAAAGGTCAAGTTCTCAACAGGTTTAAGATGCAATAATCAGATTACACACAGATGGTTATGACTGATTATATCATAAAATACTTGAAACACTTGTTCATGTGAGGAGGAAGGAGGAAATTGCTTCATTAGGAGGCGGCTTCTGCATTACAAGCAAACTTCAAGACCAATTAGATGGTTTAATTATATGAGAGTGGTGACAGAGGAGAGAAATAAAGTCAGATAAACACGTTAAAGTGGAAGATCAGGTCTTGTGAAACCAGGGGACTATGGAATGCCTTATCCTGGTTAAAGGATGAAAGGTAAAACAATGGGGCCACTGTTTGGCCTGGGGGCCTCCATCTCCCTCATCAATCACTCAATCGCTCTCTCTCTCGCTTTCATTCATGAACATAAAAGGCAGGCATGCACACAAACACACACGCAGATAAACTTGCATGCGCTCACACAGCTGCACACTCGGCAAGGGTGGAGCTGACAACATTCCCTCTTCACATTCCACGCACCTTGAAACTGTAAAACAATGCGGTGTGGTTGTGCTAGTGTCAGGGCTGAACTGTACAGCCTGTTTGCACTGCGATGGGAGGGCATTACACCTGCTACAGGAATGCTTCCCTCTTCCTCTTCTCTGCCCTCTGCTGCTACATGCGCATGACTCTAGCTCCTCTGCCCCGCACCGCTCAGTGTCATCTGTCTGTCTTTTACTATGCCTTCCAGTCCTGGAAACTGATGGTGCACTTAGCAGCAGCGCTAAGCCCAGGGCATTCATTAAATGTTACAACACTGCAAGGCAATAAATAACCTTAGCAGAAAGAAAATGTAGGTAATAGAACCAGGTAGTAGCTTGGGGATCAACCAATTTGTCAGGCAGATATTGGCCTTAAAAAAAAAAGATCTGCATTGTCAGCTGATATGATGGATACAATGTTCTCTGTTTGATTACATAGGCCTGATATTCTGGAACTGATCAGTACTAACCTGAACTGATTCTAATGTGATTTTTGATCACATTGTACGCACGTATGCATGAATATGCTCTCATTTTTTGGCATTTCTGCTTTATTAGACAGTGACAGTAGAGATACAAAGGAAAGGCAGGGCAGCAAAGGGCCTTGACTGGAATCGAAACCGTGAAGCTGTGACAAGGACCTAAAGTGACTGCAAATATTTCAACTCCAATCAGATGAATCTCAAAACAGAGACACCCTCTTGGGCATGTGCATTTTAAATTATAGCAGTAAGTTTACAGGTATTATATATATTATATTATATATTGGTTAACAATAGATTTTAGTGGCCAAAGTACAGTGGCCCTTTCCCAAGTGTGAGGAATACTTTTCTTCAAAATAGCCGGCAAGTATATAAATAATCATTAACGACAGTAATTGGACATCATTAATTTTAATTTCAAATTATCAGACCTGAAAACCTATATCGGTTGGGCCTTGCAGAATAAAGCAGGATTGACAGGTGTGAGTATGTGTGTTAAGAATGTGTGCTTACATGAGCTAAACCTGTCTGACAGACGGCAAACAAGAGTGAAGAGTGATGCGGAAGCATCCGCCTCCTACACACTGGGGAATGCTGCTCAGCCGGGAAGGCAGAGAGCGGGCCAACTAGGGATACCGGCTGTATGCTAAAACTGACACAGTCACATCCTTTATGCAGGCTGTAATTGCATGGGTACAGACAATTGACAATCAAATGTGTGTGTCATTGCCGGTGTACCTAGTTTGACGAGCACCTCCCTCTCCAGGTCTGTGACCTGTTTGGTGGCCTCCTCCAGGGAGCAGCTGAGCCTCATCTTGGGCCTGAGCAGCTCCAGGGTGTCACTGATCATGTAGTCAATGTCTATGGGGAAAGGATGGTCCTTGGTCCACACATCCAAGCTCTTCTTCCACCAGATATAGCGCTACAAGGGCACACAATGCTGTCAGGCAAAAACCTCACTACAGAAGACAAATCGCTGAATTCATGCAGATATAAGCTACTGCCATGCAAAGGGCTGGGTGTTTCTTCACAAACACCAACAGAGAGAGACAGAAAGAGACTGCCAGCAAAAAGGCACTACTGAAATGCAGCTTTGCTATTTTCAAATCCATTCATGCCTTTAGTAAGCTATCAATTTGCCAACTTGCACCCTTTGACACATAATTGCTACTGTTTTGTTGCTAAGCAAGAGAAATCATAAATACATCAACTTACTATTCCTCTGAAAAATGCTGATGTCACATTGTCTCACAGATGAAAAAAGCCAACTTATTGACAGCTTGGAGTTCTGGGCTGGAGGGAAGTTTCCTTAGGTGCTTATAATGTTGGCAATCTAGGGTCTGAAGCTCATTCTACTACTGGACTCAGTGTAAGATACTAAATGCCTCAAATGCAAAATGCTAGAAGCCATTTCCATCCAAGTGCCAGTCAATTTCTGAAACAAAACGCCTGGATGGAAACCAAGCTAGACAGAGGCAGACATAAGATAAAGCTACACAGATGGAATAGAGCTGCACTGGAAGCAGACATGCCTGGAAGTAGATGAGGAAACAATCCAGCTTCCTTTTACTGGAGCCGCGATCGAAGTACTGGCCACAGGTATCCAGCAGGGTGCAGACCAGACGGATGCGGAAGAGATGTTCTGGGGGGTCCAGAGGGCTGGGGGTGCCATCCTGGTTCACCCCGAAGGAGATGAAGGAGAAGAGGGTCCGGAAGATGACCGCTGACTCAACCATGCGATAGTTATAGAGCTCACCCAGGAACTTGGCACTGCTGATACGCCGCTGGTTGAACTTGGGCTGATTGACCTGGGAATGGAATAGTGTGTTTGTTATAGACTTAGATCAGTGGGAAGCACATTCAATTAAATTTTTATAATCATATGACCTCTTGATTTCATTTTACACAAAATGCACGGATATGTTTTTGTTCATTTTCATTGCATTATTATACTGGTTGTCACTGGAGTTTTATGCTGTGATCACACCTACAGTTTGTTTTCTTTGGTCTAAACCACAGTTCAAACATTTATCCTGTTGCATTTTTGTATTTGGTTTGTTTATGTTCACCCAAATTACATGCGAAAATTGTCAAACTTCAAAGATACTGAATGTTGGCTTTCAGAAGTTTTAATCCAAACATTGCATCGGCCTTCAAAAAGTTGGTTGATCCCTGGTGTGTTGGAGTGAAGTGTGATGGGGGACGTGTTGGGGTGAAGTTGGTAGTCCGTTTACTAAAAGATGTACAGTGCATGTGTGGTTTTCACATGTGCACATCTGCATTACATCATGTTATGCGGTTGTCAGAGCCCGTGGGGGCCACTTCACCTTTGTGAAATATTCCAAAGTCTTATGTAAAGCCACATGACTTCATCTACGGCAGAGTCATAGAGCACTCTCACCACACAAAGACGCAACTCTTCATAATAATGACAATGACAACATGTTACATCATCTTCATACCACTGTCAAAAATGTCAATCAAGATTAGCATCTATATTTGTTTTTTTTTGTTTTTTTGCCTTCCTGTCCTCACCCTAACTTCAACTATCTAATTCTTGGATGAATTATTTTTTTCTAATATTATTGACTGGTATGAAAGTGTCAGTGGATCATACTGTCAGTTGAGACTGCTAAGCACAGATACCATCATTTTCCCCGTTTCATCCCCTTCCCCTCCTCACCTCCATGCCCAGGCGAATGTCCTCCAGTACACCGTCCACCACATGGATGCCCACGTCCTCCTGATAGGCCACCAGGCCAGCCAGCAGGTTTGCCACACAGTGGATGCTGTTGTACTTGACGTTCCAGATGTTGACCATGCAGCAGATCAGGTAGCTCTTGATCTCAGGGTCCTGCCAGGGCAGCTTACGCATCTGCCTCAGCACCTTAGGAAGGACAGGAGCTTAGCAAATTCTGGATATTATAAGGGTTTCCACATTTAATGACTATATGTAGGTGGCCAACCCCAGTGAATTAGCAGATGCACAAGTAAATTTTTTATAGTTTTATATCTATATTTTGGGTGCTATTAAGCACAATGGTTGCATTCAAGCTTGTTATTTCTCAACAGTGAAGTTTATGGGGGAAAAAAATACATGTTAGCAAACAACAACAAACTTAATTCACTGCACCTAACACATGATGCAGCACATAGTTGGAGCTGTTTCAAGGTATGCTTTGTCTGTGCTGACATGAAGTTAGAAGAAAGACAAAGTTTGAAACGCAGCTTTTATGTTATATCGGCCTCACAGAACTCAAACTAGCCAGATGGGGGTGTATTTCTGAGCTGATATTTATAGAGTAAGAGACTTCAGTGCCTGAGCAAAGATAAGATACTGAGCTTGCTCAGTGTCAATAAAAATGCAGCCAGCACATAGCCTAGTTAGATAAATATACACACACACAGCTGAGAAAGCAACATGAAGTTCATCATAATCTTGAAAAGACAGAATAAAGGCCAAATAAAGAATATAAAAATAAAGAGCTGGTGCACTTTTCATAAATGCCAGAGTATGGAATGGGTGGGTGGATGGGTGGATGAGTGGGTGGGTGGGTGGATGGGTAAGTACGTAGGTAGGTCCTTTTTCATCAGTAATATACTGCTAAGTGAAAAAAAAATGACCACATAACAATAGTAAAAAGGAATACATTTGTGAAGTCTGTTGTAACACACAGAGAACAGGAAATTGTGATGATCAGCCTGTTGGTTAAGTACCATACTCTAGTCAGGTGGTGTACCTTTTCGGTGGTGACCTTGGACAGGTCCTTGTAGAGTAGTTTGCGGATGTACTCCTGCAGCGGGGGTCTCTTCTTCTTCACTGTCTTCTCCATGGGCGGGGGGTTGCAGTAGTAGTAGGCATTCTCCACCATGGTCACGTAGCGCGCATCCAGATGCTGCGCCTGCTTTTTACGCATCATTTGCTCCTGAGACACCGAGAGGAATTGACCAAAATATCAGATATTCATAATGATACAGCTCAAAAAAGCAAAGGTATTTTCTATTCTGATCTGTTCCACAAAGGGTACCCTTTTCAAATTGTTTTGGTAACTTGCAACACACATTCCCTCTTATTTTGTATTCCATCTCTTTCATATTCTGTAATATGTGATTAATTTGTCTTCATCTCTCAGCATCTTTTGTTTTTTTCCATACTTACAATGCTGTAACTCCCCTTTTTCACTTATATATTATATATATACTTATATGAGCTTTTGTTCATGCAAGAATTGTCGGTTGCTTTGTTCTAGGCCTATTTGCTCTGTCTTTGCTGTATCTTATTATATGTTGCAGCAACAACTCAATTTACCCACTGGGCTCAAGGTTCATCTTATCTTATAACACTGTTTTCCTCTGTGGGTGTGTGTGTGTGTGTGTGTACCAGCAGAACGCTGGTACGCAGGTGGGAGTCAGGGGATCTGAAGAGGAAGCGACCACAGGTCTCCAGCAGGGTACAGGCCATCTCTATGTGGTGATGGGAGAAATCAGACAGCAGCATCTGTTGGAACACACACACACACACACACACAGACACACACACACACACACACTTTAAACAGCCTGTTGATTAAGTATTCATCTTCATTAACTGAAGATAAAGCTTTACATAACTGACAGCCATTCTCCACCTACCTTGAGACAGTGAAGCGTGTCTGTTTTAGAGAACATCTTGAACTTGGCCAGCTCCCCAATAAATCTGACTGTTTTATTTTTGGTTTCAATGTTGATCTGGTCCTTCTTCCGAATCTATTGAGAAACATCGGTGAACAAAATTTGAAAGCAATTCAAACTTACTATTATTTAATTATTCTGCAAAATTTCCACACAAATAAATGTCTGTAAAAGTAAACGTTTTACTAGTCTCCACCCCCATGTGAAAAAACAGGAGAAATTTAGCCTGCAGTCTGTTCATCAAAGTTTTTACATTTGCTGTTCTAAACAATCTGTGTTTCATAACTCTTTCCTGGGAAACGTCCTCAGGCACACAGGAATTTATGCATTTTTGGTTTCCGGTTTGTTTGTAATTAAAGGAAAAACTGGGTAGTTGGCATGAGCAGTGACAGGCACCATGGCCGAACAAAGAAAACCTACAGAAACTCAAATGTTTAAAAAATCCAAGAAAAACATATGTCACAGTACTGGACATATTGTTTGACTGACAGGTGATCTCTGGGAAGTGCAGTTTGGACACATCACAGCAATGAGAGCTTAGCACCAAAGATGCAAAAAAAGTGATTTCATATGACAACATTCTAATGTAAAGACCACCATAAGTTTTATCTAGTGACAATAAATCAGCAAATAGCCCAACAGATACAATACAGAAAGCCTACATGAAATCTGAAGTCTCCCTTTAGCATGGAGCAAAGGTCCTCAGCAACATCTGACATGCAGGGGTGAAGGGTCGCAACCAGGCGGGAGTAGAAAGGCAGCAGATCCAACCTGCAAGAGGAAAACAACTGAGTGTCTTCACAGTACAAAGGAGGCTTCACATGCCCAGGGTTTCCTTGTTAGATGGCTTAACAAAACCTAACGACTGGATAAATACCTTCATGAAGATGGTGATTTACACTCTGAGTTAGCCCAGGATCTTTTCAATCGAGCTAAAAGCACATTCAATCACAGTGTATTTAGGATAAGACAAGACTTTGGTATTGATTGCTATGGGGAAAGTATCCTTATGGTGGTATAGGTAGTAGGCCTTTGATTAATCAGTGAAAATGAAAACAGAATACATGGGCAAATATGGAACATAAAAATGTGCAATCTACAGGATCATAAAATAAGCCACCTTTATGAGACCAAAAGGCAATGTTAAACCCAAAGTCAACTTGCTAACCCACTAATCTTACTTTGTAATATACTCCTCTGAGCTTCAGTGCTAAAAAATATGATGATAGCACCCCCTGGTGGCCTGATTCACCATCACATCATGATGTCAAATATGTGATTTTGAAGGCAATACCAGTATTTTGGGATTCAAACAGCGGATATCTGATATTCAGTATCTTTAAATGTGACCATATTTAAAAAAAAAAAAATAGACAAGAATTCAGTGTATCTCCCAGATTTACATTCTTGTTGAGGTGGAAAAATCAAACAACATTTAGACCATGGGAGACCAAACTCTTTAATTAATAATCCAACATAGTGAGCATCCTGCCATAATTTATTGGCTAGAATGCTACTGCCCAACTTACTTTATCATTGGACACACTGATCTGTAAAGTCTGGTGTCTGCTGGTGTGTTCATATGCTGATGGAAGCCTCTGAAATTCAAGACTTCTAAAGTTGGCTATGAAACAGCATCACATTTATGTGGGTTTGTCAGAAAATCAAAACCAGAAGACAAGCAACAGGCAAACATGGACATGTGAAAGGAATAATGCGTCTTTAGCTGCTTGTTTCTTTTAAAAAGACAGTTTGAAAATTGTTTTTTCTGACTGGGTGTCCTGGACGGCAGAGCTTCCCACTATCGCATGAACGCACCAGCAGATCAGCACACTTTTCAGATCTACGTGCAAAACCATAAATACTGAAATGAATAGAAAGAGATGGCTGTCTAGGAAGTAGGAAGAAGAACAGCCCTGCTAACACCAAAGTGGTTGTGTGGGCTGTCGGAGCAAACGAGCGAGTTTGTGACACTGCCATGATTGGAGGTCTGTGTTGCTGCTAATGGTGCTATATAGACCTTTTTCACAGCAGCCATTCTGACATGAAATAGTACCGGTGTTATCAATCACAACAATTAGGGTTCTGTGCCTATATAGAACAAAACCTTAATTAATGTGATATGTAACAGCTGTGTTTACCTACTATTTCATGTAAAAAATGGTTGCTGTGAAAAAGGTGTATACAAACCCTTCACAAACCGTTATTAAAACCCTCCTTTGCATTTTCTGCTGGTTTCCCTCTCATAGTTCTAGTAAGTTATACACTAAATACAGGTTCAGCACATGAAAACAAATGTCTCTCTCCAAACTGCATATATTACAGCAAAAATGTGGTTTTGGCACAATGGGTATATGAATGGATTAACTGCTATTTATCTCCTATATTACTGTAGTATCTCTACCCTGCTTTTATTGATATAGTGACACAGTTAGTGATTCACTGTTACAGCACTGCTTCCCCCACAATTCTTTCTTCCAGCACCGGCATGATCAAGGGAGCATATTTTTAGCATGTGTTGCTTGCCCTTTGATCATGACGGTGCGTCTTGGCTACGATCAATTTGAAACTGAAAAATTGACCTTAACATGATGGGCTGCCACAGAGGGGAAACACCAACTAAACTACTTTTGTGAGGACTTCTCCCAGCTAAAAGTGAAGGTGAACAGACCGACCAACTGACATCTATAGATCCCCACACTATTGCTGGAAGAGCCAAAAACACATTCAAAAATCTAAAACAACTTGCGGTATGGATTGGAAAATAGTCAGTAGTATTGTAAATGTAGTACATTGGCTAAAACATGAACAGATACTGGAATTGTCAATGTAGTACTGATTTCTTTCTACACTTCTACAATAAATATGTATACATACAAACTGCACCATACTCATCATCATTATCAAATATGATGATACTGACTGGCCAATATATGATTTTTAATTTAGGTACAATACCCACCAGGGCAAACTGATATATGGGTGTAACTTTAGTGCGCGCAGCTTTACCTCTGCCTGGGAACAGTGAACAGGGCTCGGACAAGCTTCCTCCTGTTGGACTTGGTGTTCATGTTCATGCAGAAGTCCATGGCAGCCTGTAAAAATAAACAGTGTCCACAAATTAGAAACAGCCATTAATGTCACAAATCGTTTTGTCTAAGGAGCAATGACACTGAATGTTTTTTGCTCGTCAGCTGGTCAGTCTTGTTTGACCAGAAGACCACTTCTCTTTACCTTGTCAATGAGGTCTCTGTTGACACAGTTGGGGAGCTGCTGGATGAAGGCATCCACTATCAGCTTCAAGTGGGACCCAGTGCTGGCCTCCTCATCTTCTTGTTCTTAAAACACACACAAAGCAATTTTGATGGTTGACGGTGAATCCACTTAAAATAAATTACAAACTGCAAAGTGCTAGCTGAACAATGACAAGATACATTGCACTTTTTTTAAACAAAGAGACAAGAATCACGTAGCTCATCCATATAAGATCTGAACAGAAGTCCTGCACTACTAAACATACTTTCTTGGTCCTTTGCTCTCTTTCCCTGAAGTTTGACTAAACCTAATGACCAGCAATCTGAAAGAAACATCATATCAACATGCAGCCCACAATGACCTCTAAATACTGGTCAGTTTACCTCTATAGCTGAAAGCTCAACATAAAATGAAGAAACCTTTTTGTCTGATTTTCAGGTATACTGAAAAGGGTTCTAATATTATTGAGGCTATAGGGTGAGTGAAATATTACGGAATAAATCAAGAGGGGGATGTTTATGAGGCGGCATTAAAAGAGTACCTTCATCTTTACCTTGCTCATCCAGCAGTTTCTTGGCCAGTTCTTCATTCTCTGCTTCATCTGGACCTTCCAATTCAAGAGGGTCATCAGCGATGTCTAGAGCCTCCAACTCCAGCTCCAGTTCTTCTGTAGTGCTGGCCCCATCCTTCCCCTCTCTGGAATCTGAAGGGCGGAGAAACAGGAGCACAGTCAGAATAAATCTGTGTGTGTACCTATCACTCTGTCTGTGGATTTACTAAACATACCTTTGGCATCATCCTTGTCTTTGCCCTGGCTGCTCTTTTCATTGTCCTTGAAGAGGATGGCTGGTACGAAGGCCTTCAAGTCCACCATGTTCTCATAGAAGTTGCGAGCATCCTCGTCCTCCCAAATGCCACCCTCAAGGTCATACTCTCCAGGCTTACCGGGGGTGAAAATGTCAATGCCAGGGCCATGCTCTATGGAGGGAAGCAGGACAATGTATTACACACCAAAGTGTGTGATATGGAGTATGTTTTGACACAATCATTAACACACTGGAAGGACTAAACCATCACAATTAAAATCTCCACGAGAACAAGAGGGTCAAAGACAAAAAGTTAACCCAAGTAAGATTTTATATCAGTGGGAAATTGTGGTGATGATCATTGACACTACATTGTGTAGCCCCTATGAGCTGCACTGTAACTTCATGTGTGTGTGTGTGTGTGTGTGAGAAAATTTTACATGGAGCATCTTTAAGTTAAGTATAAGAAGGACCAGAACAGAATCACCACACACCCTCCTGAACAGTCTTGTCCTGTGGCAGCTCTGGCATGTTTTCATCAAGCAGGTCAGCCAGAGACTGAGTGTTGGCCAGGAGCTTCTGGTAGGAGGTGGCAAACTCCTCATACTGCTTGTGTCTGTCTTCACTCAGCTCCCCTTTGGAATGGAGGATACGCCTGATAAGGAGAAAATGTAAAGAGGTCTTGTCTTAGAAACAAAACAAAACAAGGAAAGCAATGCCCTGTGCAGGAAAAAATAAGTTCATTCTGTTCCACTACATTACCTGTTCTGCCTCTCAACGTTCTGCAGCTCCCGGTGGTCTTTCTTGAGGTGTTTGGTGAGAGAGGTGAAGTACTCTCTTAGAAGGTTCTGGAAGGGCTGCTGTTTCTCTGTGCTGATGATCTCGCTCGGTGGGAAGACCAAGTCAAACTTCTCAGAAGCCAGTTTCACCTTGCGGGGCACCAGACCAGCAATGTCATCTCCACAGTGTTTGCAGAAGCTGATGACCACAGACACATGAGTGTGTGTCTCCCGGTCGGTCCCAATAATGCTCTTCAGCTGCTCGTAGATGAGTGAGAGGCCCTCCTTGTCGGTGAAGAGGCCGACAATTGTGAGTTCGGCAATGAAGCGCAGGTCTGTGCGCAGCTTGCTCACATTGGGCGCCTTCTCCTCCTTCCGTGCTTCAAAGTGCTTCTTCCATGCCTGCAACAGCAGAGGGGCAAACTCTGCATAGCGCTGGTGGAAGAGGGAGCAGAGGTGGACAGCACAGCCCACATCTGAGATCTTCAGCTTGGCCTCCACAACAGAGCTCACAGCCTCGCCGATGTACTTGCTGAGGTTGAGTGAAGCAAAATCATTGGAGAGGGATTCTCGCTGCTGTTCAGTAAGTGTGCGCAGCTTCTTGACAAAAGCAGTGTTCTTTTTAAGGCTGGAGTCCAGACGGCTGAAGAAGGCCTCTTCGGGGCGACCCTCATGGGCGTTCTGGTTCTTGCTGCGGAGCTCTTTCCTGCAGTGGTGGCGCTCCCAGGCCTCCTGGTGCAGCTGGTGCCCCTCCTCCTTTTCCCTGAGAAAACAATGACAAACTGAAGGTAAGGGACAAGAAGGTGAAGATTAGAGAAAGAGGGTGTTCCACTTCATCTCAACATTAAAGGGTCACATACTTGAGACACATAACATGGATGCCCACTTTTGATGTTTTTTCAGATGACTGGATTATTAGACTCAGAACTGACACTTAACACTTAATTGCCTGCCAATTTGCACTGTTTTAATTTTAATTTTTATTTATTTTTATTTATTTTT
>OMKZ01018089.1:0-12119 GCA_900302535.1 Neoniphon sammara | reverse complement strand
CTGAAGGTAAGGGACAAGAAGGTGAAGATTAGAGAAAGAGGGTGTTCCACTTCATCTCAACATTATGGGGTTACATACTTGAGACACATAACATGGATGCCCACTTTTGATGTTTTTACAGATGACTGGATTAGTTTATTAGACTCAGAACTGACACTTAACAGGAATAAATGTATCCTTTGATTTGTGGGGCATTTGGGAATATTCAGACTTCCTCAGCCCTACGCAGCGTTAGAACATTTCTATGTCAAAATTTTGTAGGGTCTATATTAGGTGTACCAAATTATATTGCCACAAAGCAAGTGCTGTCTGGCTCAAAGCTACAAAGTTGTTCAGTGAGGAGTAGGACACAATCCAGCACAGTGTGACAAGACAAAGTTCATCACTTACTTCAGCTGAGCCGCCTCCTCTTCACGTTGTCGTTTGGCCTCCTCCTCTTGGAGTTTCCTCTCCTGCTCCTCCTGCTGTCTCTTCTCCTCCTCTTCTTTCTTTTTTTGTTCCTCCTCCGCTTTCTGTTTCTCCTCCTCTTTCTTTTTGCGCTCCTTTTCCTCTTTCTTCCTCTTTTCTTCCTCTAGACGCTTTCTCTTCTCCTCTGCAGCCTTGCCACTGTCTTTTTTACCACTCATTTTGGCCTCATCCTTTGGTTTATCTCGAGAGGATGCTGGTCTTCTCTCACCATCTCTATCCTTCTCTTTTTCTTTATTACTGAAGGAACACACATCTTTCTCATCCATGTTTACTGACCGCTTGCGTTCAGCAGGCATGCTAGAGATAAAGGGGAATCAAAATTGTGGAACTTAGATACAAAATATAAAAGCAAAGCTTAATGAGAGTTAGGAACACACTATAACTAAACAATAAGGGCACCGTTCTGCATGAATCATACCTGGTACAGTTTAATACGTTCCAGGCGGTAAACGTTAGCATCAAGTGACAGACTTGTTGCAAATGATGACAGTATAGTACTGGTAAGTTCCTGTAACATAAGCTATATCGACAGGTACCCTTTTCCCTACCTGCTTTTGAGCAAACGTGAATGTTAACGTTATACTACACTAAAATGCAATAATCCAACCAAAATAACCTCACATAAAAATGAGTATGACGCCCACCCGCAGCAGTTCCGTTCGTGTTTAACGAAGATAAGCTACAGTTCGTTAGCTAACTAGCCAACTGTACAGGTTTATCGTTATAACGTTTGCTTATTTTATGTTTTGCAGTTGACGAATTAACTATAAATCGCACTGTGAATAAAACAGTGCGTTTTGTAATATAGTTGTGTTGTAGCTGTACACATTGAAACAATTATTCACAGCCCACACGAGCTACCTAGCATTACTCAGTTAGCATTAGCATAGTTAACGTTATCCGCTAGCGTTAGGCCACTTGAATGGAAGCATTGAAACTGATGTAAACAAATGTCTTGACAGTGCGAAATGAACACATAGTGTTTATTTAATCGGTGTAGTATAAACTTACAACAAGACACATTGAAAATTTCTGTTAACATATTCCCCTTTACATGTCGTAATTTAAAAGTAAAAGATTTACCTTCTGTATGTAGCAAAACAAACATCGGTCTTTAGCGTTGGTTTCCGTGTGAACCAGAGAAGGACCTTCTTGTTTTGCTTCCACAAATTATGCCTGACTAAAATTTTTCGTAATGACCTAATTTTGTCTGTAGTTAATATATTAATATCGCTTCTACATGAAATACCGACTTTTAATGAATAAATAATGGTAAAAAAATTTTGGTACATTAAGTTTGTATCGCTATGACAGGCAATACTTATGACGGCTACTGGTGCAACAGTCTTACAAGTGACATCTGAAGACAACCCCTTGTACCTTATAAATCTATGCTTGTACCATTTATCCATTTGTGTTCCCTTTTGTTTGTTTTCTCTCAGGGATGTTTGAACAGAAAAATAATACCATTTAGGTGCATTAGAGTTTCTAGGTCAACATGACTAAATATTCAGTTTATATTAATATTTTCTCTCATGTTTTGTTTGTTTTTATAGTTACTTGGCTGAATAAAATTTAAAAATTATTTTAAAGATACCTCCTCTAACAAGGAAATATTTGCTAGGTAATTCCCACACTTCTTTCTAAAATATATTATCAACAAACATGAGTGCAAATCAATATAATCTCTTTTTGAAATAAACCCCAAATAATCTGTTGTTTTTGGGAAGTAAAAATAAGCACACTTTTCCCATCGGTAATTCAATAGGAGTAAGTGGGGGTGAATATTGATGGTCAGGCACAGGAGTGGGCCTTTAAATAAATTGCATATGCCTAAAATGTGGCGTCAAAAACTATTGCAATCTTGAGGTTTGATAGGAATAAGAAGAATGTTGTACAATGCAAGAAATTTGTCGTAAAGAAGCAGCTGTTTCACCAAGAGCATAGCATTTTGAAAACTATGGTCTAATTTATTTTATACGATGTCTGCCTGTTATCCCAAATTATTTTTATAGGAAGAAGAAGAAGAAGAAGAAGAAGAAGAAGAAGAAGAAGAAGAAGGAGGTTTGTTGATGAACAACAGAAAGTTGTAAGCAGAGAATGTAATAATCAGTTGAGGCACAGACTGGGAAAAATTATTTACAGGACTGGAATGTCTTGATATCGTATTTCAATGAAGTCATAAACATAATCATTTTAGTCCCGTGTGCATAGTCTGCATCACATTTTCCATTAGTGATATTGGATGGAGTTGGATGATGGTTATTACAATATCCTGGTGTGTCATTTTTAAACATTGAAGTGGCACCAGTAGTCCTTGTTTGTGTCTGTCTGATTGTGATTATTTAAAAGTGTACCCACACCTGACCTGGCACATGTACCCAGACTTTCACCTGCTACACACCAACAGGGATATAGCTTACATGGTTTTCATCTCATACACATAACAAGTCCATAACAGTTCATGTGTGCTTTATTCAAATAGTATATTGCTTAATTATTATTATACCAGCCACTATGGTTGAAAAATGTTTCTTTTAAAATAATTCATATTTTTTTTTATCTAATCATTACCTGAAAAAGCCAGGTACGTTTTAAAGTGGGCAAACCTGTAGCTTTTGTCTTCTCAGAAACGCTAGGCTGTTTATTATGGAATGGCTGGCATGTTATGAAATTTGGAAAGAAATTTGTCTATTCACCACGTCTACAATAATGTTGTGCTATTATGGAAGTATGTTGTTTTTGTTTTCTTTGTGTGGAATAGTTGCAAGGAGAAGGAACTATAATGAACTTTAATTAACTTTGACAAAACGTTTTAAAGCGGAGAAATCATGTTTATAAATCTAAATTTACATATTTCAGTCTGTTCTTCCACTCAGAGAGCCTTATTTGTTTTTCCTTGAGGTCTTCTCGCCCTTAGTCACAGTTAAGGCATTCTTTGTGTTTCTGTTTTCACCTAATAACGAACGAGTCATCATTGCTTCTAAAACAGTGCGGACGTGGCAGGTAGTGGCGTGACTTTTATCAACGCGAATCCGCATTTCTCACCGCCATTGGCTCATGCGCCGATCGGAGCCAATGGAAAGTGAGTGCGATGACCAAGTCCTGCGTGCATTGCGTGATGTAATCAACTGAAAACGTCCGCTTGCTGAAGTGGACCAATCATGTCACGAAACGCGTTTTTGCTGGATTTGATTGGCTGTGTCCGGGAGGAAACGGGACGGGTGTGATCTGTTGACTGATGGGATAAAAGCTGACTGTGTTTTGGAGGCTGCCGAATTGAGCAAAGCGCTTTACACCCTACGGCGTCCAACTACAAGCAACAGACAGGTAGGTAAACACTTCGGAATGTTTGCAGACTTTATCAGTGTTTAGACGAATGATATGTATACTATGGCTTGCATGTCGCATTCCTGTGCACCTCAGTCATAGACAGCAGACGTGGTCATGACACTGTATTTACCATACATGGTCGTTACAATTCAGGTCAGTGGCCAGAGCTGCCACAGACTGAACACTGGGCTGTTATCACAAGAATATTGCTTGTAGTTAGTGTTTTTAGTTGGGAAATATAGGAGTCATTGCTTTTGGCTTACCATTCTGAATTTAACCAATATTACCTGTCAGCATGCAATATTAGCTAATATGCTTCCCTTCCCTATCAGGGTTATCACCAAACTGTGACATTGCACAGCAACACTGCGTTACTTCATGGTGTAATTTGATATGATTAGCAGTAAGTCATGCAGAGCCCCTTTAGCCACGTGTGTACACTGTTAAAAAAATGTGTAAGTTTTATTGCAGCTGTGTGTCTTCTGTAGGACAGTGCACATTTGTTGTTTTCGCCATAGCATATAACAACAATGCATACTTATACAACATCAGGGCTGCAGTTAAGGCCAGTTTACTCAAGTCCAAGTCAATTCTGAGACCCTGTCCAGTCCAGTTCCAAGTCAGACCACAAAGAGACCAAGTCAAGACCAAGACCAGAGCAATCTGAGTTGTACTGAGGACCAAAACTGAAATAGGCAGTAAACAGCATACATGTCTTTCTAGATATTGAAATAGGCAGGAGAAGGCTGAGTGGCTGAGACCAAGACAAGTCTAAATCAGCACAGGCGCGAGAGTGAAATAACTTACAGAGAAGTCACAGAAGTATCATGAAGTGTCATGGAAAATCTGCACAGCCTATTTGACTGTGTTTGCATCCTTTAAGATGCAGAACCTTGAACAGGAGACATTTATTAAGGACATGTGATGTGAATCTCTCTCTGTTTCCCAGGATGATCAGGCCACTGGTGATGTGTTTCGTCCTGTGCGTAGTCTACGCCACCAGTAAACCCACAGAGAAGAAGGAGCGCGTTCACCACGAAGAACCTCTCAGCCACCTTGAGCATGATGATGGCAAGAACTATGACTACGACCATGAGGCTTTCCTGGGCCAGGAGGAGGCCAAGTCCTTCGACGATCTCACACCAGAGCAGAGCAAGCACAGGCTGGGGTGAGTCGATTCAAGGTTCAGCTGTAGATTACATACAGCACTGTGAGGCCTCATAAGTATAACCTGCTCTCATCATAATCATCCATAATGACTTGAAAGGGAAAGCAAAGAGAAGGTTAAATTGCACTGTCAGATTGATAGCACCTATGTATAAATGCTTGACAAGTTTGAGAGACTGTTACACAAGGAAGTTGGCAGAGATGTTTAGGTTTTCCTCTAATTTGACTAAGCAGACAAACTGGAAATGCACCTCTGCTTAGAAGAGTCCTTTGCAGAATGATTAGAAACTGGTTGTGCAAGGTTAGGCTGGAGTTTTACATTTAGGACACGTTGACACTGAGCGTGTTCAGAGCATCTAGAGCATCTACTCCTTTGAATTACCTTGTGTCTGAAAGTGTGCTATACAAATAAACTTGTCTTGCCTTGCCTTAGTTAGGTTTGTTTGGCCAGGTGAGAACAATGCCATTTAAACCCGAGTGGCACCCAATGATGACACCTTTAGACCTGAAAATGCAAGTCGTGGTCCTCTTTCAAGCAAACTACAGGGTGGTTAATTAGGAGTGAGAATGTAATCCCAACCAGCTACAGGACAGGACCCCAAAACACAAAGAGTATAAGTATAAGTATATGCTTATGTAAAACTATTTATTCTTCTATTCCAGCAAAGAGCGCAGTAAATGCTTAGATTAAGTTACCGGAACTGGGAACTGGGATTTACTTTGACTCCTCCCCACTGTCAACAAAATCTCTCACATTGCAGGAGGACACGTCTCCTAAACTCTGTCCAATAAAACAATCTACTGCACTTGTTAGCCTATGTGAATTTTGAACCTAACAAACCAAAACTGCAACAAAGTGAACCTTTCCACTATAGTTCAGACCAAAGAAAACAAACCTTTGGCATGATGGAACCTTTAATGTCTAGCAGTGATATTCCATTGCTCATTTTCTTTGCAATGCTCTCTCTCCAGCGTCATCGTAGATAAGATAGATGATAACAAGGATGGATTTGTCACTGAGGAGGAGCTGAAGGCCTGGATCAAGAAAGCTCAGAAGAAGTATATCTATGACAATGTAGACCGCCAGTGGAAGGACTTTGATATGAACAACGACAACCTGATCTCCTGGGAAGAGTACAAGAACGTCACTTATGGTACCTATCTGGGTAAGGCAATAAACGCATAAGACAAACGCAATAGACAATAAACACACTATTGTCATTTTATAGTGTTTATAAGGTCATTAGTGTCAGTGCCACAGTGATTCCATCCGTTCCCCCTTTATACAACAGATGACCCAGAGCCAGACAGCGAGTACAACTATAAGCAAATGATGGCCAGAGATGAGAGGCGCTTCAAGGTCGCGGACCAGAACGGTGACATGGTCGCAGACAAAGAAGAGTTCACCGCCTTCCTCCACCCTGAGGACTATGAGCACATGAAAAACATTGTGGTCCTCGTAAGTTCATTTTTTGTGCACCTAATATCAAGTGAGTCAAAGAAATGGAGACAGCATTGCATACTAGTTTGATAATACCTTCGCCTGTCTGCTTACCCACGCAGGAAACAATGGAAGACATTGACAAGAACGGTGATGGCTTCATTGACCTGCAGGAGTACATTGGTAATTGATAGTCAATATATTTGGTACTAAGCTCTCATTACTGTGGTGTTTTCGCACTGCATTTCCCAGGGTTCACTTGTCAATCAAACAGTGTGTCCTGTACTCTTTTCCTGGGCTTTCTGTTGAAGATTTCTGTTGAAGAATACCAGTGCTCTTATCTGTTCCCATGACCCTTTGGCAGGTGACATGTACAACCATGACGATCAGACGGAAGAGCCAGAGTGGGTGGCAACAGAGCGTCAGCAGTTTGCAGAGTTCAGAGACAAGAACAAAGATGGCAAGATGGACAAGGACGAGACACTGGACTGGATACTGCCCTCTGACTATGACCACGCAGAGGCAGAAGCCAAACACCTGGTCTACGAGTCCGACTCTGATAAGGTCTGTTACCTCTATTAGGGTGTATTGCCTCTATTTAAGGCAATACAGATATTTTTGGATTGAAACAAATTTTATTTGACCACTGACCATCATATATATTTATATAGCGGGACACTGAAACCCAGGAGAATACCACTACTATTGATAATATATACATGCTTCCTTGTGTGGAATCTGATCAGAATGTTTCCTTAAAATCAGTATAGGTTAATGTTAATAAATTATGCAATAAATGTGCATCCACCTGCAACAGACCTGTTGTATTAGAGGTCACAGATAAGCTGATATACAACTTTTAAAAAAAGGCGAGTGGCAAACTGATTGGTCCTCCTATCCCTCTTCCCACTGTTTTCTCTTGTACTCTTTCTCTGGAATTGTTTGCATAATTTTAACATCTGCTTTGCATATCCTTGTTTCTTCAGGATGGAAAACTTACCAAGGAGGAAATCATAAACAAGTATGACCTATTTGTTGGAAGCCAAGCAACTGACTTCGGGGAGGCACTAGTACGGCATGACGAGTTCTAGACTTAGCTTGTTTAGATAGATTAAACAATTTTACACTGAATTTGATAAATGATGTAATTTATTTTGTATGACGCTTGCAGTACTCCAACACTCACATGTCCAATTAGACTGTAGACAATTCATTTGATAGTTTTGTGTTTGCATTCAGTGTCATCTGGGTCCAAATCTTGCCCTGAGAGTTCTGTTACATTGTTTTAATGCTCAGTGAAGCCAAGTTAGGTTTGACTGGCCATTTTTGTTCCCTTGAAGATTTGACATGTCACAAGCACTTGTTAGTCATTCCATTTTTTTCCTGACTTTATATGCCAGCCTTTTTGAGGTGCTTAGTGTAGTTACTGCTGCTTGCAGTGCTGCTAGACAACACAGGCCCAGTTTTACATTTGTGCTTTTCTTTTGTGCCTTTTTAACTATGTTGAGTTCAAAAAAGCCTCTTGTTAAGTGACAGCCTATCACCCTCATCGGTCCATCAACATTAGCACTCCATTTTCCTGATCCTGTTACATACTGTTGTCTTGGCCTATAGAGGATCATCAAATGTTACTGACCTCTTGTTTGTCATTCTTGTCAATGGCGCAAAGAGTTATCAGTGATTATGTGTATTTTCTTATTTTCCCTTGATTTCTATTCTGCACTATTGGGGGATTTCTTGTCACTGATAATTTTATGATTTAAGAGAAGAAACCAAGTTCTGATGTGATGTGAGAATTCTCAGTCTGGGCTGTAAAATCAAAGCTGCTGAAGAACCAGGATGAAGTGATCAGTACTTTACAAATCCTAAAGAATTGCTGGCATCGTTAAATCCTTCACATTTACTCATCAGTTTTTGTTCAGTTTACATACAGAATGTATGGCGATTCATATTTTGGACTAAATGCTGTACTTTGACCTCTACAGCCTGTTTCTAAATAAAAACACTAAATTTTCTAATCTGTGGCTGTGTTTTTTAACTAAATTATTTAGAGTACTTTATATCTTTGTTATTTCTGCCTCATGTTGCTGATTGATAAACAGACTTGCAGAATGTGAAAATGTCGTCTGAAATTAAAAAAAAAAAAAAAAAGTCCACCAAGTTTCAAAGGTGCAGCATACATTAACATGCTTTATTCATTCCAGATGTTACAGTGGAATTATTACATCAAGATAAATTCAAAATGCAATTTTCCACAAGAATGTTCATGTCATTGACTAGAACAAAAAAATAATTTCAATATAATAAAACTTTATTTTATGTTTTTGTTCCCTTTATCTATACAAAGATGTACTACAGTATAATAAACGTCAGAGGCCGAACCATTTGTTGTATTTGCATGTTCCATTCCCATGGAGTTTAGTCCAAGGTTGACGCTCACTGTACAATTTGTAAAAGTCCCATTTCAGAGATAATGGAAATTGCCTTTGGTCACTGATCCTCTTTGTCCTCTTGTAAACCCAAAGATTAAGACGCCGTAGAGACTGAGGAGGTCTCAGTCTTGGAAGAAACCTCAGAAGATTCATCCATTTTTTTGCCAAAGACTGTCTCCATGATGCAAGCCTTGAACTGAGGAAACAACCATATCAACAAACTGTACTTTCACAGACAGGAAATGTTTGTTTCTATCCTTCTCCCTCTACATACTCACCTGTTTGTTCATGAAGGCATAGATGAGTGGGTTGTAGACACACGAGCTCTTGGAGAAGAATGCTGGAATGGTGACCAGGCGATAGTCTTTGTTCTCATCTGGTGAGTTAGCAAAGTACAGACCCGTGAGGGCGTAGGGGCCGTAGCACATGACGAAGGAGCCCACCATCACAATGATCATCCTGGACACCTCCTTCTCTGCTTTCTGGGTGGAGGCCGACTCAGCCTGCTGGGCTGCAACCTAAATAAACCAAAACAATATGTACCAAGGAAATTGACATGTAAATTATTTTTGCAGCCTGCCTTTTTAGATTCCACCACACTTAACATGCATCCACACTATGAGCAACACAAGAAGAAGTTCATTGATTTCCTGTAGAGCTGAGTGACTGCAATGTGAAAAGTTGGCTGTGTGGACAGTCAACAAGCTTGTCAGCTGAGAAAAGTTAGCCACAGAACTTTTGAACTTTTTGTGGTCATTGGCCTTCACTAGCCAATTAGATTTCCTGGCTTCCTTTTTCCCTAACATTGTGATTTTGTTTCATTAAAGATAGTTCCACTTGTCAAGTGCAAAATGAAGAAGTTGATTGCAGCCGTTCATAGCGTCAAAGATCTCTATAACTATTAAGGAGAGCCAACAGGATAGCCATGCATCCAACTTTGGGGTCAATGGTAAGCTCTGTAGTATTAAGTATTAATTTTTTTCTGTTCATTTTCAGCTAATGCAACCTACTTGTTGCTTGCTAGCTAGTTTTGTCAGCTCATCAAAATGATGCAGCCTTCTATGATTTGATGGTGTACCTTAGTAGCTATGTGAGATCGCTAAATAAATTATCCACCCACTGCCCACAGTCAGTCAGAACAGAGTGACCCATAAACCAAGTGGCTTTCAGTGTGTACAAGCAGTTAGACTCACAGTACGCAATGCCCCCAGCAGCTGGGAATAGGAGAAGATGATGATGGTGACTGGTGAGACAAAACAGGTTATCAAGAGGAAGTACATGTAACTGGTACTCTTATACTCTTCGCTGTGGGTGTACCAGTCAGGTCCACAGGCGCAGCCCAGACCCTCAGGAATATACCTGCAAAGCAAGCGTAACATGTTAGGACTGCTCTTATCAGCCTAGCAAAGACGATTTGTACCCACATTTCTATGATCTTGTGAAAAAGGTGCATCAGTTACCTGCTCCAACCAAAGAACGGCGGGGAGGCACATGCAATTCCCATGCACCAGGTGAAGATGACAGCGGCTAGAGCATGGTTGCTCCCAAATTTGAAGGTGCCAAGGGGTTTACAGATGACCAGGTATCTCTCAAATGACAGGACAGCCAAGGACCAAGATGTCACCAACCCTGAAGAAGGACAGGAAGAGGTGTATGAAGAAATGGGAGACAGTAGAAAAAAAAGCACTCGTTTAAGGTTGAAGCGAATTGATCCTACATTTCACTCAGATAATAGAACCGTAGAACAGTTCATTTTTATACCTGCTATAGCTCCCATGCAAGCTTCTAAGGCACATAGTGTAGGGCCCAAAAAGTAGTATCCCTTCAGAGAAGCAGCAAATACTTGACTCACAGAAAACATAACAAAAATGAAGCCTGCGACAGAAATGTTGACCAGGATGTAGTTCAGTGGCACCCTCAGCTTCTTATATTTCGCTGTCACAAAAAGAACAATAAAATTCAAGGGTGCCCCAGCAAAGAAGACAAAACCCATGAAGGCAGCCTGCATATAGAAGGCCCAATGGGGAGCCAGGTAGTACTGTGGCCCCTCAAAGGGATCCACTTTGGAGATGTTCTCGTACAGGTGGAAGTGCTTCCCCATGTTGGTTCCTCGGGTTTGTGCAAGAATTGTGTGACTCTGCCAGAGAGCCTCTTTTTATACAATCATAAACCACTTAAACTGAAGATTAAAAAAGGGGAAAGCTTCCCTCAAAGATCTCCTGATCTTACTGCTTGGACAAATTTTGGGATTAAGTTGAAGTCGTCACATTTGCCTTCTGTCTACGGATGTTTTTCCGTACAACAGTATAATCCCATTTAGAGCGGGCAGTAAGAACCGGTGAAGGACTTGGGAAGAAAGGAACTTAGGACTTACACGCAATCCACCTTTAAATGAATGAATCCCATACTGTATTTAAGTATATGTACACACTGTACACACACCAATATCAATATTTTTAAATCAAACTCACTGGTAGCTAATATCCAATATGTTTAAATTTTACTTCCTTCATTCCAAGAATTACTGTTGTTGTTTTGTTTTTTTTGTCTTTTCAGGGTGGTAAAAACTCGTATTTGAACTATCAGGCACTAAATCTCTTCAGACAAACCAACGCTATTTAAATTCTTTTAAACTATAGGCAGAATGTTTTTTTGTTTTTTTTTTTCCAGATCTTTTAGGGTTAAAAATGCTCAAATGAATCAGTGTGTATTAAAAGTAGGTTGTAGTAACTTAGTTTTATAAAATGAAATCATTTATGCTCAGAACAGTACATCGTATTTTAGAGTAAAAGATAAGGTATATTTCACCAAATCCTGTGCACATCATTTATTTATTATTTATTTGTTTATTTACATTTATGCTTATTCTTGGTGGCTATTAATTTGGTTTCTTTGGATATATTTGGATATATTTGTGTGAAAGACCTTCAAAATTTTTATTTAGAAATGAAAACTTGAAACAATTGGCCTTTGTGTTGAATGTACAATCTTCGTAATGTGGACAATTAAAATAATGAATTGATTCATTTGTTTTATTTTGGTCCTTGTTTACAATCTTGAAAAACAATGTACATTAAATAAAAAATTTCTATCAAGTCATTTCATCAAAAGGGACATCAAATAAAGCAATATTGTAGTGACCGAAAAGGTGCAGGCTGAAGCATTAGCCTATTATACCTATGCTTTTTACATTACATGCTCTTCTTGGCAGCCCTTTGAGTTTATTCAAAATGATATAAAAGAACAACCAAAACATTCCAAGTACAACAAACACATAG
>OMKZ01018088.1:37220-66179 GCA_900302535.1 Neoniphon sammara | reverse complement strand
TTCTAACTGAGGCACAAACTTCCCTCCCTTTTTTCTGTCCTCTCACCAGATTACAGATTTTACTCCACCATTGTGTGAAGTGGTCAGTGTACTAGCTGATGACTGCCCTGCAGATGTGTCTCAGTGTGACCCTTTCCACTGGCAGCTCTCGGCCAACCTCACTGACCGTAATGGCACGGGCATACAGAGCATTACGCTGCGCCAAGGTGATGGAGACCTTTCACACACCAACCTCACTGATTCCATCATTCATGCAACCTACAACGCCTCTTGCTGCTCACAGATAGTCGAGTTTATAGCTGTTGATGGAGTTGGCAATGTGGGCAAATGTTACCATTCCATTGTACGTTCTGGTGGCCCTCCTGTCCTGACCCTGTCCCTGCCACTGTGGCTGTGTCTGTTGGTGTCTGCCTTCATGGCCGGGCCTTGAATACCATACAGGTTAACTGTTCAATATTCTATATCTTTAGTCAACACAGGCACATTTTCTAGGATTTCAAGATCTGAATGACAACATTTCACACTTTTCACACGTCTATGTAGCGTTGGCAGGAAACACATTCACAAACCCTTTCCTCAGTTGAGACTTGTTCTGTGGCCTTTACTGAGCAAACATTTGCCAATATAACTGTACAGTTTTTAATTCAGGCAGGCAGACGAAAAAGTCAAGATAATTAACTTTAATAACCAGGAAGATTTACAGCACACTAATGTGGCCATTCCCTCCGTGTTAAGATTGGATATTCTGATGAAGGCTGATAGGATTACTCTCACACTTCTAAGTGTATGAAGTAACTGGTTAAGTGGTCAAATGTGAAACAATGGATTTCATCAAATTGTGTATCAAATTATAAATTGTGCATCACGTGCAGTGTTGGGTAAGTTACTCAAAAAAGTAATCAATTAAGGTTAGTAATACCTTCCTATAAATTGTAATCACATTACTAATTACTCTCTCTAAAAAGTATTTATATTACTAATTACTTTTATTACTTTATTTTATTACTTTATTTTTTTATTTTTGCATTACTTTGCACACACATCTAGCTTGACTACAATCCTCCATGAATGAAGTGTAAGAGTATTGTCTTACTACTATGGACTTCTAGATTGTTTTGATGGTAGTGAGTCACTATCTGTTTTATTAGCACAGCCTGTAAATCAGGAAAAATGGTTAGGTGAGGCTCATTATTTCCATAAAATTAAGTGCTTCACTGAATAGTCAAGAGAAAACCAATCGATAAATGCATGTTAATATTTCTGTTAGGTTTCACTACATAAATAGAAACAGTGTGGTGCTTCCAATAATGCAATTAACAAGACTTTAATCAGAAGAGTAATTATAATGTGATTACTGAAAATAAAGAGGTAATCCCTTACATTACTGCCTTACCTGGAAAAGTAGTGTAATTACAGTAACCCGTTACTCCCAATACTGATTATGTGAAGAACAATGTGAAGAAAAATGTTTATCGTGTGGAAAATTATTTTATCTTACTTTTTTACTGGTCTGAAAATGTATCAAAATAAATGGAGGAAATATATTCACCTGGCTTGTGTTTTAATGTGTATATTTTGTAAATGATATTTCATGCACGTTTGAATAAAAAGCACTATCACAACTGGCAATATGTTTCACAGTTGTGCCAACAGAAAGATTTCTCTTGACAAATCTTTGGTTAGCTTGACCATTCCACATTTATTAGCTACCAGTCATCAGAAATTACAGAACAAAGAAAACAAAAATTGTCTGAATGTTTTACATATTTCAGCTATCAAATCAAGGTAATGCTATATGTACAGTGTCCTAGTTTAGAGGGCTAATTTTTGCACAAGCAGTACAATAAACCCTTATTGCCAGTTTTTTTGCACACAGCACAATGTAAATAAACAATGTAATAGAGAAATAAAATTGTACAAACAAATTAACTATTGACATTTTTACAGTGTTACAAAGAATCATATTTACAATTTAATAATTTGTCATACATAAAGTTCCACTGTCCATTGACACTACTGGCAGCCAAACACTGCTGTTTGTAACCTTACTTCTTACATTTTAATAATTTAAATCGACTACTTGTGTTTACTAGTAGTTAACTAGTTTATTAGCTGTATTTTACCATCTTCAATTTTGTAGCCAAAGGCAAGAAACTGAGCATAAATAATTTTGATTTTTCTGATACCACTGCAATCAGATTTTAAACATAATGTTTACTGTCAATAGATAAAACTGTTGACAATTAAATATAATGAATTAATACAAAATTTATATGTATGAGAGCTCTAGTATGTATGATGTTCACACATAATTCTATGTGCAAAACAAGTTTTCCATATACTTCTTGAGGGCTCTTTGGAGGTGAAGTCATGAATGACTGTAAAATTTGTATAAAACATTTTCATAACTTATTCATATTTGTGGCTATATAGAGAATTCTGCTTTCTTGTGAAACATGTAGAACATACAAATTGTTTTCTAAACAAGTCTCATAGTCCCATCTACAATACTTGATGCAAAACCTTTAAGGTACAATGGTAGTCCAATGAGAACCATTCAAGATTTTTAACCACTGTGTTTATTTAAAACAAGCCTAATGAGCTCATTATGTAAATTATGTAAATAATGAACACAAATTTTCATCAACCTAGAGGCCCAAGAGAAAAAATGCTTTGTTTTTAACCAATCTCAGCTTGAAAACAATAAAAGTCTTTTTTTTCTTTCTTTATTTCTTCTTTCACTTTTTATTTATCTAGTAGACATTGTCAGGCACTGATGTCACATATGCTTGTTCGTGTGATCTATTTCACATACCTGGTTGTCTCTACCCTGCCAGGAACACACTAAATATCCTGTAAAAACATACAGCTGTAGGCCTTCACAGAAATACAATCAAATGAAATTATCATATAAAGAACTATGTATATAAAAAGGATTTGATCAATTTGTCATTCACATTTGTTGTACAAATTTCTTCTGAACCCCAAACCAGACAGTGCCTAACTGTGCACCAAGTGCAATATAATTAACAAGAGTCACAAGACTGTATCATTACAAAATGGCATTAATCTCGCTCTGTGGAACAGGGTGCCATTTTGGTGGCCTGCAAATGTGCATGAAATCATTTGATTTTATGTACATTTTTCACATGCTTCTTTAGGTGACCTGACTGTGTGAAGTTCTTGGAGCAGTGGGGGGCAGGAATGTGGTTTCTCCCCTGTGTGGATATACTTGTGCCTTTTCAGATTGTTAAAATCTAAAAAGCCTTTCCCACAATATGGGCACCAGTGCCTCTTCTCCCCATTGTGCCACCTCAAATGCACATTCAGTTCCACTCTTCTCTTGAATCGCTTATCACAAAGGTTGCAATGGAACGGTTTCTCCCCAGTGTGAACCCGTATGTGAGCTTCAACATCTCGTTTTGAGAAAAATCCCTTGTTGCAGATCTGACAGACAAAGGGTTTCACTCTGCCATGCACCATCTGGAGGTGTTTGGTGAGGCCAAAGCGGTATACAAAGCCTTTACCACATTGCGAGCAGATATGGATCCTCCCGTTGTGGTGAACCCTGCCATGCTGAGTGAGACCCTTTGAGTCTGGGAAACTCTTCCCACAAAATGTGCATGAGAATGGTCGACGACCTGTGTGGAGACTGACGTGGCTCTCCAGGGCCGCTGCGCTGCTGAGGACGCGACCGCATTCCCCACACTGGTTTTTGAGCAGACGCCTACCGATGACCGATAAAGGCTGTAACGGTGATACAACAGGTGGCGCTTTGACAGGAATGGGGTGGAGAGAGACACTGGGGGGGTAGATGACTGTACGGGGGGACGAGGGACGCCCTTTAGAAGCAGATTCCAATTTAACTGTCTGGGAATTATTTGGTGGGGTGGAAGATAATTGATTTGGGGATGTAACAACGCGCAGGCTGGTACTTTGGGATCGCCGTTGGGGAGTTGTGGGGGCCTGGGCTTGATTCTGGGACCTAGTGTCTCTCTTTGCTGGTGAGAGTGGCACACTCCTTCCCCTCGTCAGTGGTGATTTACTAGCTGACATTCTAGGTGGGGTCCACACAGCTTTAGCCTTTGCCTTCTTCAAGGCGCTGTGGTTGGCATCTGCTAACTGCCTTGTCTCACCTCCATTCTGCAACTTTGACTGGCTGGAATTTTCCATTTTACCTAAAGTCTTAGCTTTTGCTGCTTTAGCCAACTTCTTACCATTTGCCACTCTAATACTCTTTTTAGGGCTGGTGACGTCTTGAATTAATCTGGTTTTCTTTGCAACTATGGATTCCCTAGCCTTTTTAGGGCCAGAACCACCTTTAGCTAATCTGGGCCACCTACGGCTGAGAGGACCGCGTTCACTAGTAGTTTTTTTAGAACTAACAGCATCTTTAGTTAATCTAGGCCACCTAGGACTAAGAGAGGTTGATTCAATATTGTTTTTTTTAGGGCTAGCACCATCCTTCAATAATCTAGGTCTCTTTGGACTGACAGAAGTGGGTTCATCAACAGTCTTTTTAGAGCTGGTGCCATCCTTAGATGATCTTGATCTCCTAGGACTGACTGAGGTGGGGTTGTTAGTCGTCTTTTCAGGAGTTGCAACATCTTTAACCAATCCAGGCCTTTTCAGACTGACTTTACTGGATTCACTATTAGTCTTTCTATCAGTCACACTGTCTTTGGCTAATCTAGGTATGTTAGAACTGTCAGGGGTGGGCTCTGGTTCTGTGAGTGATTCTGGATTTGGTTCAGCTTTACTGGCCTGTAAGCGGGTTCTGAGGTGACTTCGGAGTCGGGCCACAAGGGAGTCTTTCTGGAACCTTATTGAGTTACCAGTGCTGGTCTCTGTGTCAGCACCGCTTGTATCCACAGGATCACTAGACAGGGCCTAAAAACAAAATAAAAATAATTTTGGCAAAGAAAAACACTGCAGAGACATCACATTACAGCTTACGTGACGTCCAATCACATGAGGAAAAGATTTAAGATATCAATCTGCAATGAATAACCACTACGTCAAAATGCACTATACTAATTTCAATAGTGCATGCATAACATTACCTGTTGTTGGACATGGAATACTGGTGACACCGCCAACTGTGCCAAGAACTGGGTTTTAGTCATCTGTAAATGAGGTTCAGATTCTGTATCCTTTGAAATGATGGAGGTCAGCCTTAGGGGGGCAGCTGATGGTTTCTCTTTTTGATCAAGTGGCTCATTAGGTTGCACAGAAGCCTGCACATGTCCGGAGATCAGTACCTCTTTCAAACTGAAGCTATTTTCAGTAGATACTGCTGTTGCCTCAGAAGTTAAGGCCTTTTCTACTGTAGACTGAGTTACGTTGATGGTTGTTAATGGTCTCTCTACCATAGCTACTGACACATTCGATGGAATAGACAGTTGCACACACCTGGTGACAGGGGACTCCTTCAAACTGGAGCAAATTTCAAATGATGAGGTTGTTCTCATGGAATCTGGGGACACTTTCATCACTGAAACTGACTGAGAGGACTTGACAGCTGATAATTGTTTCTCTTGAACAGCAACTGATTCTTTTGCAGAGGTTTGGGGGGGCAAGGCAACAGGCACAGCTTTTAAACTAGGGGGATTTTCAGTGGATGATGTTGGCGTGTTAGCAAACTGGATTAATTCTTTTGCAGCTGCAGGTGACAACTGTGCTGATTGGGCCACTGCTGATGGTTTCTCTAGTGTGGTATTTGGCTCTGGACCGAGAATAGAATAGTCATTCAAACTGGTCAGAGTTTCAGTAGAGTAAGTTGATGTCTCCCAAACTGGTGTAATTTCTTTTGTTGATGCAGTTAGTGGCAGCTTGGTCAATTTCACCACTGCAGATAGTTTCTCTTGGAAAACAGGGGAAACCTTTGGAGTCACCGAGGTTTGCACAATCCCAGGTGAAAGTGACTTTTTCAAGTTGAAACAGATTTCTGTAGATTCAGTTGTCATTTTTGAAACTGGAGCAGTTTTTTTAGCAGATTCCAAATCGTCCCTTATATTATCCCATTTTTGAGAAGACATTACAGCTGATTCAGCTGGAGCTGTTGGTACATCCACGGCAACACTTGATTGCTGTGACAAGGAAACTGACTGTGGTGTTGACTGCTGCTTTCTTGTTGCTACAACTGTCTGTGCAGCTACAGTGGACTGCTGTTGTCTTGCTACCATAGCTGGCCCCTGTCTTGGCACTACAATTGTTATTTTCGGGTGTGACAAAGTCACTGACTGCTGGTCAGCTGAGGTGACAGTTGTCTGTGAAGTACCAGGAGACATTGGTTGCCTGGATGTAACAACTATTGTTTTCAGAGGAACAGAAGGAAGGGAAGATGCTCCAAGTGGTAAGCCTGCAGCTGTAGAAGCTGGTGGTAAACTATGCTTCTGTGCAGCTACAACTGTTGACACAACAGTTGAGAGCTGTGTTGGCGAAAGTGCAGTTATTGGATGGGGAGTAAATGAGGACATTGGTCTTGGCACAACAATTATTTTCTGAGGGGATGAATTACTCAGCTGTTTATTTGGTGCTACCACAGTTATAAGTGGATGGAGAGAGCGCTGTTGAAGTGGCTGCACACTTGTTTGAGTTGCCACAGTTGATGGCGGACTTGAAGAAGCAGCTGTTTTGGAAGGTATAACTGCATACTGTTGCTTTGGTATAACAACTGCCTTAATGGTGGCTGGAGCTACACTGGTTGACTGCTGGTTTGGAGAGCCAAATTTATCTGATGATTGGGCTGTTGTGCACTGCCCCACTGTGGGTTGACTGAATGATGCTCGGGGGGGTGTAGTAGAAAGCTGTGGAGCTGATGGTGGGGCTGAGGTTTGAGGAGATATGGGAGCAGTTAGCTTACCAGGGACCACAGAAGCAGTTTGTAAGCTGACCAGAGGTGGAGTATACTCTGTTTGGGATTTGTTTGCCACCTCTATTTGAGGAGAAAGCTCTGCATTTTCCACTGTTGGGTGATATGCTGAAGTTTGAGCATTCATGGCTTCAACTAGTAGCATTGCATCCTGAAGAGATGGATATGAGGCATGGCGTTCTCTATGACGACCTGGAGGTACTCTTGGTGACACACTTGACGGGGTTGCCACTTTTTCAACTGCAGATGGAACTTGAATGGATGTAGAATGAATTTCCTCTTCCCCCATCACCATGGGCAGTTCTTGGGATTTAGGTTTTACCTTTTCTGAGGAACACCCTATGCTTGAGGATGCTGTTGAAACAGACAGAGACCTAACCTCAGCCTTTTCTACTCCTCTTGGGGGGTTGCTAACTATCTCCTGGACAGGAGTGACGTCCTGGTCTGTGGGAATGTCAATAGATGGAGACAAAACATTTTCTACCACTGGCTGTTTCTGAGAGTTACGGACTTTTGTTCTCTTTGGTGGCCGCCCTCTTCTACGGCGTACTGACATATTAGGCTGGGTACTAGCTCCAGTCTCTGCCAAGCCAACTTCTAATTCTTCAGAAGCTCTCACTTTTGTGAGTGGTGCTGCATCTGACAGCTGTTCATTTGTGGAAGGTACACCTGCATTCAAAACAAGACAAAATTGCTCTTTTACCAATGTTCCACTCTCTCCTTGAGGTTGCTGAGAGATTTGTGATGGTGTCTCCTTGAGCTCAACCGCTGACTGTTGCTGCACGGCTACCAATGGCTGTTCTTCAAGTGTTTTGGCTTCTGTCTGTGTAGATGTTTCTGTAATCTGTTGATCAACTCCAGATTGTTCTCCCACGTCATCCTTTGCTGCAGGGGGTGTGATGACTTGTGGATGCTCTGGTTCAGATCCTTGGCCCTGAGCTTCTACTAAACAGCTTAGCACACTTTCCTCTGCCAAACAGGGTGTCTCCAGGGCCACTGTAGATTTCTCATCTTTCTGAAGGATGGTCAGTCCTCCATATGATGGTGGCTGGTGAATGGGAGACCCTTCAGGTGTGACTCTATTAACAAAATACCCCGGTGAACCTAGGGCAGAGGTGAGATGGTGAGAGATACATAGTTTTTCATGCAGAACAAATTATTGGGATCTATTTAATCCACTGGAAATACATCACTTAAGTTGGATAATTTGTAGGCTAACTGCATCAAGTTTGTTTCTGTTTATGATTAGAAAGCCAGTTTTTACACTTTACCTGGAATGTCACCGGGGACCAGAGTGGTTTCTTCATCCTCCATCTTGAAGACATTTGAAGGGAAGCTATCATCATAGTCGGATTCCTGTGGAAAACCAACACACATGCACATAGACACCAAACAGTTTCAACAAGTTGTAAAGGAAGAACAAATTCATCTGAAAGGCTGTGATACACACGCACCTCCTGTTTAATAAGTATAAATGCTCTCTCAGAATCTTCTTCTCCATCGGTTTCACATTGCTGCTCCTCCCTCTTGTCATGCTCCCTTTGCTCCTCTTGGCTTTGCATTGACCAGGTTCTGAACTGGTGACATTTCTCCACTAGCACAGCTCCCAGGGGGACAAGGTCTGTTAAAGTAATTAGATGGGATAACAGTTGTTGTTAAGATTAAGATCCATGATTTTCACTGAATACGCTACATTTACTACTACACTGCATTTACATGCACTTTGGTAATTGGATTATTTGCCACATACAGTTATCTCATTTCTCAAATGTCATGTAAATGAGATTAGGAGAAATCCGGTAAGGCACATAGCTTTCCGCTGGAGAAACCCAATAACTGGGCCATGTAAACCCTTATGCCCAATTGTTTGTTGTGATTATTATGTCAGTTGTCAAAAATTTTTGCCCAACATTACATGAATGTCATCCACACACCAGATGATGCTGTGGAAATTTAGTTATATCATCCCTTGAGAACACCATGTAAGAATGAAACAGAAAGATTTTGAATACCCGACAGGTAAATACATTTATCAGAGAATTAAAATGTGAGATTGAGTGAACCCAATAGTGACAGTAGAGCAAAAACACACTATTAGTATGTATATCATATGGCAAATACATTTGTTAGTGCAGTTTTTAATAAAATCTGATCACTCGCTCTCTGGTATGCTGCCATCATGCATTAAGCTACATCAATCAGTCTATCTATATTTTACTATTTTTATAAATAAATGAATCAATAAATAAAGTATCTCCAGTCAATGTAGAAAGTGCAGAGGTTGGTTAATATCACTCAAATACCACCTGTCACTGAATTAAAACATTTGACTGGCACCATTTTCATCTTGTTGGCAAGTACAGGACTGATGAGCTTGAGAGCAGGAGTCAAATGGGAGTCCTTGATATCCTGCACACCTAACTAATGTAAAATTTTGAGAAGCATGGCATTCAATTTCAGTATAAGTCGAATAACTATGTCATAAAGAGAGCAATTTAGACAACAAGTTCTCAGGCATGGTCCTCAGGGCCTAGAGTACTGCTAGTTTTCTGTTACACCAAGTCAGCAAAGATGGCATTTTGGGGCTTTGACTCCCAATTAATAACCATTCATTTCTATTCCTTATAGATTGAATAACATTCTACTGAGCTTACCTACAGTTTTGTGAAATTAAGATTTTACAAATTTTAATTTTACAAAACGGAAAAAAGCCAAGACGGTGAAGGATGTAGACCGAATTTTCTCAGGTGATCTTAGAGATGACAAGCAATTGATAACTATTTAGTACAAAAGCGAAACATAATTGGCAAGGCATGATGGGTGGGATGCATGGCTGCTAACCCCTAACGTTAACGTTAGCTAACTCAGACTGGTTTCCCTCCTGTTTGGGATCCCTCCCTGCATTGAGTACCGTTAGGCTCAGTAAGTTACATATAGAAAGAACTGGCCTATCAGTATTTCATGAAATACAAATTGCCTCGTATTCTTAGCTAAACTAACACATTAAAGCTCCAATCCAGTTGAATTAGTTGATGTTACTTAGCTTACAATGCTATGCGCTAGCACGTTAGACAACTCACCACACTGAACGGCCGTGTCACGTTTGTCGGAGACGTTGCTTAGCCCTGGATTGCGGTCACTGTGTGTAATATTAGTGCTCAGATGATTTTGCGCATTCTCAAATTCGTTGCATTTTGACTTGAGGTCCTCGTTCTCTTTCTTGATTCTGGATATTTCTGCCTTCAGCTCATCGACCATAGTTTCGAAAAGTTTCGTTGTCTCTGCGATGGCACTTTTGAGCATGCTGTCCATAACAGTGGCGTACCGCGTCTGAAAATCGTCCCCCGACATGGTGATATGGTTAATCCTATATCCGTGCCCTGATATATGTTTGAATTTGACAGTTGGATTCTTGTGAGGCTACTTAAAGCAAGCTCTTATGGGCTGTTAGAATCGTCAACATGGCTTCTTCCCACCGACGCCGTTCTCCCCTTAGTGCTTTATGTGACGCACCACAGGGTGAGGGAGGGAAATTTGTGCACACATCCGGTGTTCCTGTCAGACTATAAAATCATTTTTTGGTGGCATTACTACACTTTAAACCCTAAAGCGAGTGCCTGTGATAGTAATTTTATTGACACGTACCATATTCGTACCGTGCAGTTATTGTAGGCTAGTACACATACAAACAACAAAGACACAGCTATTCACTGAGAAATGTAGAGGATTGTCCAAACTCACTACCCGTACTTTCAATCCCGGAAGTGCGATTGTTTACGGAATCAAGAGGAAATGCTTGCGCTCAACGGAAAAAAAACAATCCATAGCTAGATCACAGCTAATCTTCTGATCTTCATTCGTTTCAAAACATTTTGCTAATGAGCGCCGACTGTATACGAATTTATCCGTTCATTCCACACGGTAACGGCCTTTCCCTGACATACTAAGACATTTGCTAATTCTGTATCATAGTAGGTTAAGGTTTGCAAGCTAGTTAGCTCACGTTAAGAAGCAACTTTGCAGTTTGACTATCGTTAGCTTCGGCCTGGATGGTATCGCTGGAAGTTAATGTAGACCAACCAATCTCATTCTATAACGTTGCTTACACTGAAAGCTGAGTTAGCGAAATTGGTTCTCCAACCAAAGAGACACCTGCAAATGCGCCTCATTTACAGGCTAACGTTAGGGTTTGCACGCTGAAAGAAGTCTTATCAAACGTTATTGCACTAGTTAACATAGCTACGGTTGAGAGCCAGCATTCAGCACATCGCCGTCATGATGTCCGAGGCCATAGTAACGTTTCAGTCCCAACTTTCTGGCGTCATGGAAACGGTCTTCAAAGCTGCCATGTACGAGATCACCCGGCTGGTGGAAGATAGTTTTTTGGAGGAGGTAACACGGAGCCGAGAGCAAGTGGAGTCCCTGAAGAGGCGGCTGAAGTGGTCGGAGAGTCGACGTAAAGAAAGAGACGGAGACAGGAGGGGGAGGTGTGCTGACTGCGGAAAACTTGTTGTGTCTAGCGAGGAGAAATCCAGAGCAATACATACAGGTGAGTCTGACTTCTGTAATATATTTTAGGGGCATTCAGTCTTCCTGTCACTGTGGGGGCAGTAAGGGGAGTTGGAGATGTGTCAGACAGGAACATAGCGTACAGGTGCATTTGGTCAGGTTTTACTTAAGGAATCTCTGTAAAGAAATTCATAAAAGAGATATTTATGAATTCCTTGGTCTTGCTTGTCTCTAACTTAATCCCTGAAATTAACCTTAATATCTACCCAACTGTTCTGTGTTTCTGCTACAGAGAAGAGTCTGAAACAGGAGAACGTCCTGAAAGAGGAGATTGACAGCTGTCGGGCCACTGCTGGAGAGGCACCGGGTCATGAGCTGGAAGGAACAGAACCAGAGGCCCATAGTTCCATGAAGGCACCACAGGTAGAGAATCCACTAATAACACTTTTTCAGCTTCACTTACATTGATGTGGCAGATCTATATGGTAAGCAGAGTCAGTGGTGTTTTTGCTTTGCTTTGTCTTTTTGCTCCTTAAGAGTAATGTTCTGTATCTTTTTGTTTGACTGCCTTGCTATTAGTGCTCACCCCTGATTTTACACCAAAAGCTTGTATGTTTACATGCACACAAGAAACCAGATGATTGTGAGTAAGTAGGTTAAGACAGGAAATCAGATAATGTCTTTGTATGTTCGCACATTCTTATGCTCAAGAACCCCAGTTTGCATGGTAAGTCAGAAATTAGGTTTCACCTCCACTCTTGATATTTGCACTCCTGATGCTGCAGCCCACATGGAACGCAGCAGATAGCAGGCCTCTTGTTGTGTTGACTGCCTTGCTGCTCCACTGCAGGCAGCAGAAGGTTGGACAGCTCAGTGGACAGCAGCAGCAGTTTTTCTACCACTCTGTACTTGGACTAATAAGTGAAGCAAGCTGTGACTGATGTGTGTTCTGTTTCCTTATGGTTATACCAGTGGTGATGTTGATATAAAATTATTTGGCATTTTTCAATAACCATGGATAACGGACAATGTAGCTTTCATTCCACACAGTGTTATACACTGTGTGTCTATTGTGTTTGTTTGCTTGTTTATTTATTTATTTATTTTATTTTATTTTATTTTATGTCATTTGTCAGTTTCCCTAAATGCTCCCTTCTCTTGCACATTTCAAAGCCATTCCGAAATCCTGCCTTGTTCATGTGGTGTCGGGTTTATCGTATGTTCCAGTTTCCTAGCAGGAAGTGCACATGAATGCCCCATCAAGTTGTACAATCAGGTTGGATAAATTTGGATTCTAGATATAACATGAAGTTGCCCAGGTGTGATGTTTCAAAATAGCCACCCACAGCACTGACTTTTCTGTGAATGATAATAAATTTGATGTGTTTGATATGTATAGTCCCAGGTGCTTAGCTCTCCACTGTGGTTATTTTTGTAAACCAGTGAAGAAACCCATGCTTGTTGGTTAAAGCTAGTGTTGGTGTTATTAGCTTAACAAGCTAATGACAACAACATTTCTGCTTCCAAGTTCGAAAGCACATGAACGCAACTGGGACTTTTTACATCTAACTTGGCAAATCCGGAGGTGGGAGGTTCCGAACTGTTCCATTAATCCAATGAGGACGTGAATGTGGCATCCAAGTAAAGGTTTACATAGCCCAATAATGGGGTTTCTCCGGCAGAAATCTACCCATGTTAACCAGGTTTCTTTTAATTCTTTCACCTGATTATGGAAACCTGGTTTCTCATTTACATGACATTTCAGAAATGAAACAACTGCCGTTCATGGGGAATAACCTGATTACTGAAGTACATGTAAATGCAATGATAGTAAATAAAATATGTCTGTGTATGTTTTGCCAAGTTAATGGTATCTCTTGAGGTGGAGAGTTCAAGTACCTAAATTACTCATGTCCCACTGTCTGTCCATCTGTCAGTCCCCAGATGTAGGCAATGAAAAGCTGGATCGACTTCTAAAGGAAGAGTCCCTCCACATCACACCAGATAGCATTGAGGCCCAAGAGGGATGGGGAGTCAGTTTTGACGGTCAGTTTCTCCCTATGTGCAGCTACATACAGATAACAACCATTTGTACAAGAAACATTCAGCATCTTAAAATGTTGTTAATTAGGCTAACAGCGTGGCTGTTAACTACTGCTAAATACACACACTCTAGCTGACTTCCACTATTACAGTGTTATTTAATTATTTATTAGAGAATGCTAAATGAGATGATGCACATGCACAACACTGTCAAAGTCACATTTTAGCTGTTAGCAGTTAGACAGCCAATTACTACATGATTGCATTGCATCTTCATTATACTTATCGTGGTGTCATTCCTGTATTGATAACTGCTTGGATTTTTTCTTCTTCTTATGGTTCAGGAGCAGAGGGTTCAGATCTGTCTGGGCCCAGTAAAAGTTTCAGTAACCAGGAGATGCAACATTGCCAGGAGTCCTGGAAGCCTGGCTTGGACCAGAGACCAGGGCCAGGCCAAGATGGCCACTCAGCTGACACATCTGCTACTTTTTACCGGAACCGGTATGACATGGATGAACTGGGTGGTTTTGACAAGACTGGATATGAGGGTGCCAATCTCATAGACATGAATAGCTTGGATGGGTTACAAGGGTCACCATCTCACCCAGGTGAGGAGCTGAGTTATATGGGCGACTACGAGGGGGATCTGGGAGCAGCTGAGGGGGCTGAGCATCAAGTTTATCAACCAGGTCCCCCACGAAATAGAAGGGGTGCATTAAGTTCACCTACAGGCTCATCCTCAGAGGCTAACACGGAGGTGGGAGGCGAGTTCAGCTGTCTGTTGATCAATGAGGAGGGGTATCTACAGGACCCGAGTGCCTTGTACCCTGAACATGTGCCTGGTGATTCAGGTAGCAGGGTGAGCTTCCGGGGGCAAGGCATTCGCACTGGAGACCCATCTTTAGACAGTACAGAGGACCTCTATGGGCCCTCAGAGATATACAGCAATACCATAAACCTTGGAGAACGGGTGCAACATCAGACAGGAGGGAGAGGAGGGAGGAGGCACAACTGTAATCAGTGTTCCATGTCCTTTCCCGACACTGCTTCTCTCAAGACCCACAAGCAGACACACAAAGCTGGGCAGGGACCACCATACTTGTGCAACCAATGTGGGAAGACCTTCACCCAAGCCTGCAACCTCAAGGTCCACCAGAGGATTCACTCCGGGCAGGGGCTCCACCTCTGCAACCACTGCGGGAAAGGTTTCCCCTCTTTCTCTGACCTGAAGACACACAAGTGCAGCCAAACAGGCGACAAACCGTACTGCTGCACCGTGTGCGGGAACAAGTTTAGCCGTCTTTGGAATCTGAAATTGCACCGGCGCATCCACACACAGGAAAAACCTCATCGATGCACCATGTGTGATAAGAGCTTCACACGGGCGGACATTTTGAAGGTTCACCAACGAACGCACACCGGGGAAAGACCATACTGCTGCGCTATCTGTGGCCTCAGCTTCAAACGCCTGGATCATCTAAAATCACATCAGCGCAAACACAGGACAGATCTGTAAGGGGTGATGAGGCATGAGTGAAATTAAGTTTGGGGTTTGTTTGGATCAAAAATGTATGCTTTTAATCACAGCCATGGATGTTGTTCATCAAGATTAAGACGTGAGTCACAGGTTTTGCTCAGATCAAGCTTGTTTTTAGTCCATGATTCCAAGTCTTATAGTTTTCACTTCAGTATCTTCTGTTTATGAAAATATGTCAGACAATAATAATATTTTGTAATAATAATAGCATTTTTGTGTTTAATAAAAGGTTATGCCTTGTTTGTACACATGATACTAGCTGCATTTATCACTGCATATTGAATTACTGAAAAAAGTGACTTACTTTGCTGAGTAAACTTATGATCCTTGTGATTATGTTGCAGACCCAAAATAAAACCACAAATGATTTTATGCTCTATTCTTATTTTTCTTTTTTGTTGGGGTACTCTACATTGCCTTTAAATTTTGGCTATAAACTTATTTAAGATGGAGTTATTGGTATTAGAACCATTCCATTACAGACTAATCCAACTCAGCATTTTTTGCCAGTAAACCTGATATCAGGTCTGTAGAAAAAAAATAAGAAAGAATTGGCTCAGTATCACATTATAACAAGAAAGTTTCTTGTAAGCAAGATATTTTAACATTATGACTTCTTTTCCCATTAATATGACATACCAACTTGTTATAACAAGAAACTTCTCTGTCTCCAACAACATCCTAACTTATCTCATTGTAAAATGTTTCTCTGGTATAACAAAATAAATTACGTTGTTATAACAGGAAATGTTTCTTATTTTAACAAGATCAGTTGGTCTCAGTCGGAGGTGGACACCTGAACCGACACTTGGCCTTTTGGAACAGACTGAAGCATCACCAGGGCCACTGGATGTTATCACAGTATCATCCATTGTGCTCAACAACAGCAGAATCTCCCCATGTCTCAACCCAAGCATGACATAAAACTTGATCAGTGTAAATGAGCCATTTTCAGTGTAACTGTTCTTCTTTCTCTATTTTCTCATTAGATTAAACAGACAAAACACATTTTTCCTATTAAAACGCAACTGAGAATTCCATGTTATAATCAGATAAATGATATTGAAAATGATATAACAAGATAACTTAATATGTTATAATAAGAAAAGTTTCTTGTTCTAAGTTGATGTTATAATAATGATACATAGTTTCATTATAACATGAAAATATTTTGTTATAAGGAGAAAAACAAAAGTTTCTTGTCATTATGTAACATTATACTGAGCCATTTATTTATTTATGTATTTATTTATTTCATGGGTATGTGAATGGTATAGGTATAGAAATGGTTTTGAATTTGGTGTGTGTAGCCCTGGGCAGCCAGTGGTTGGAGTGTAGGAGACGACTGACATGGGAATATTTTGAGAGGCTGAAGATGAGGTGTGCTGCCGTGTTCTGGATGAGTTGTTGGGCCTGAAGGGAATGTTTCAGGAGGCCACCATGGAGGGAACTGCAGTAGTCCAAACAGGAGATGACTAAAGCTTGAACAAGGTGCTGGGCCGAGTCTCTCACTCACTGTTTGATTTGATCAATGTGTACACCAAGATTCTTGGCAGTCCGCAGGGATCACCATGGTCTGCTCAACAGAGATAGCGAGGTTTGTAGAAGGAAAAGATTTCTTTAAAAAAATACAAAATTAAAAAGGAGCTCAGTCTTGTTGACATTGAGTTTGAGGTGCTGGGCAGATATCCAAGTAAAGACTGCAGTGAGGCAAGCAGATATGGTCAGTTTGACCTGAGTGTCAGAGGACAGGGAAGGAGAATGGAGTGTTATGTTTTAGCTTTAGATGAGAGACCAGGATATTTCCAAGTGAGCAAGAGTGGAAAGGGGCATCTGGTAGCTGACAGAATCAACTGCAGAGGATAGGTCAAGGATGGTGAGGACTGAAGAGAGAGAAGTAGCTCTGAAGACTCAGTGGAATGGACTGTTTTGAGGCCAGGTTTGGGTCTAGACAGGCAACTCTTAAAGTGGTTCTCACTTGGAAACACTCACTTCTCAAAGGTGACAAAGTCTTTTGTAGAAAGAGATATGCGGGGGGAGGGGGAAGGGGATTAGAAAATAGAAAAGGTTATGTGTTCGGAATTGAGAGTGTTGAGAGTGGCAAAAGGTGGATTTACCACCAGAGACAGAAGCAGAAGAGGAGGAGGAGAGCCAGAACATGGAAGAAGTCATCTTACATACCAGCCGTATCAGAAGCCTTTTGTGTTCAATTTGCATGTCGTTAGACAGCCAAGGCATGTAAGTCAAAAGAGAATGATGGAACGGGCAGAAATGTGGAGGTTGTGCATTCGGAGTAAGAAACAGGAAGGAGGCAGTTTGAGGGCGTGAAAAGAGGAGACAGAATAAAAGAGGGAGGAAGGCCAGAGAAACTGCAGATGATGCCAAGTTGTGAAGGTATGAGGAAAGACCAGATTAGAATAGCAAGTAGAGAGGGTTCCAGCCCATACATAAAGTAATTATGGTGATTGAGAAAGTGGATAATTAGAACCATCTTCCATCCTTCCATCCAAAAAAAAAAAAAAAACCTTCTGTTGTGGTGTTATGAGACCATGCCATTTTAGTACATAGTCAAGAATCTGAAAACTATAACTAAAATGTTCTTTCTTTTTCTTTTCTTTTCTTTCTGTATTTATTTTGACTCTTCAATAGGCATTGTATGTGGAACTTAATCCAGGTCTACCTCACAGCATGTTTCACTTAGGCTAATGTTTATGTTCTTACTTTTGTAGTGTTTTGTAGAGTACTTTGCAGTGTTTTGTAGAGTATCAGAGAAATAAAAGACACCAAAGTGCAGTTACTTGCTGAGCAACATAAGTAAACCTTCAGGTTATATGAAAAACATAACCCTCCAAAAGGGAGACTGTAATCTTTCTTTACCCTATAAAACGTATACATTATATGACTTTTGTATTAGTTTAATTGAGGTGGGATTCCTTCTATAAGCCCCTAGGGGGTTTTCTAAGTCTCACCTGCACAACTGGCTTCTTTTCTTTGTTGTTGTGTTGCTGCTGTTTCGTTTTATTGTGCAAATCAATAAATATCAAATAAAAATCAAAAATATCAAGCTCTATGTAGTCGAATGTACACAATCAAACAGGGAGTGAAGAACCTGCGGGGACAGTATACTACGGCTGACCTTGGCTGAACTGCCATCTAATATAATCAATGACTTCATCCGGCTATTTGTACCTTTTTTGGCGCAGCCTGCGGGTTTCACTTTACAAAACGCGTTTTGTAATGTTACAGCACCCATGCAGAGCTACCGTATTGCGTTGCTAGTGACGTCATCGTCAACAACAAGACCTCAAGCGATTGTCCAGTAGCTAGCTAGCTTGGTTAGCTATAGGCTATTCATACATGACTCTGTTTAGATAAACTGACTATTGACGTGGAGACCAGAAACGGAGTTTTAAGTAGATCGCAACTACGCTAGGTTATAATTTAGCGCAGAAGCTCTGATATCCTAGATAACTGCTATAGTTTTGCTGACGTTAGTTAACTTAGCTTGTTATTGCTAAGCTAATTAGCTGACTGAGTTCGAATTGACAGAATCAGTATCAGAATACTTTATTGATCCCCGTGGAAATCAAGATTAATATAGCTGAAAATTCCATTGAATAGTGTTGCTGTCATTGTATATTAACGAGTGCTGAGTGTGTTCTGCCCTTTTGTGAAAAAACTATAACACTATCTGGCTACTGTGCATCTCGACAGAGACTGTCCTGTTATAATTATGTGCAAGCTACACCTGTAGTAGCCTTTTCCTTGATTTTAATGCCTCGGATCTGACCTTAAAACAAAAAGGGGTCGGGGTCTCTCTCTCTCTCTCTCTCTCTCTCTCTCTCTCTTTTACACACACACACACACACACACACACAAATGAAGTAAAAACGATGACACATTTCACTGCTTTGAGGCAAGCTTAAAATCCAGGACAACAGTACTTACAACAGAAAATCTGTAGATGAGTTTGGTCGGTAGATGAACTCTCTTCTCTGAGATGTTTCATATGGATCCCACCATTGTTTCCCATCTAGAAAATCATTTTTTGTTATTACAAATTTCGTGTCAGCGTTTCTACAGCTTAAAACAATGGCTGCGACACGGTAAATTTGTATTTAGACAAGTTAGTTAAAAAATGCCCATAAGGAAAAATGGCTTTGCCTCTCCTGGTTTAATGTTAGCTACCTTTTGCTGCCATGCTGACCGTTGTGTTTGGACAGTCAGTTTAATAAAAAGTTCCTGCACTTCTAGCAAAAAGATCCCGATGGAAGTTCACTTCGTGGCTGACTGCAGTAAATTAGTTTGCTTGAGTAGAAAAATGACATTTGTGGAATACAGAATTAAGCTTGAGCCGATGTAGATCATACATTTTTGCATTAGGCTACCTTGCCTATGTCTCTGCCACGGAGGAAGATGTTGCTATGTTATAGGTGCTGTTGCTATGGAGACGCAGCCTACAACATTTGAATGGCCGCTGCAGGGGGGTGTTGCATTAAAGATTCAGCATCAACCGCCTCGATCACAGAGGTCTCTTTCATACACAACCCACTAATTTATTGTTAGCTTGTTTTCAATATGCAAAACATTACCTGTATCACACACACACTCCATATTTTCAACAGCTCACTGAATCGAGTGGAACATTAAAACTTTGTTTTCTCACTGCTGTTATAAAAACTGTTAAAATCCTAACTCGTGTAATTCCCATAACCATAGTGCAGCTTTGAAATTTTAAATAGCGAACAGCTCCGTGGTGCTGAAATGATCAGCTAACACAAACCATAAAATACCACACACTGAGCTACAGTTGGCTAAAATAATAGGCACGGCAACACTACGGGGAAAAGGCGCTTTCTTAGTGCGAAATGTTTAAACACTGCCCTTCTTTTGCCTCCCGGGTTCTGTCAAACTGTGCATCTTTTCATGTGTGAAATCCTGGCACCGTCTCTCTTTGTCATTCAATTTTAGCGCCATCAAGCCCGTCGTCTTTGTCAAACAACCAATCATGCAACATGCAGGACTTTGAGAGCAAGTGTCCAATAAGATACTCGAAGGAGTTGGCGGCAGCCAATGCCCGACAGCCGGAGCCTCCGCATACAGAATGAGCGTAGGTTGGTCCTCACAGCCAAAAGACCGCGCATTGACTGTGGTGTTCGTCCCATTGTTTGAGATATAGCGACGTACAACTGGCCTCATATAGCGTTACTGATGTAAGTATCATATTTGGTAGCTAACTTATTAACAAACCGAACACTTAGTACGTGTGTGAATGAAACAGTCCATTGCAAAGTATTGTGCACAATAGTATATGTTTTTCAGCAGAATGACCGAGCTGGTTAGTAGTTAGGTTGCTAACATGGTATCAAACGCTTGCTAATGTGAAGAAACACTTGTATTGCTAGCTGGAGGGTTAGCTAGCGCTCCAACTGGGCCAAATAAAGAGAGCTGCCGAATCCAAGTGAAATGCATATTATGGATTACTAACGTTATTCTAAAGACCGATATTAAGTAATTGCGTTGGACTAACGTTAGCGTAGTATCCTTCAATATTTAACCAGCAGCTACGAGTCGTTCACCTAGCCTGCTAGGTTAATGTTAGCCCGACAATGGTAGGCGGCAGGATCTGGCTGTATCGATATCACAAAAGCTAACGCTAGCTGATGCTAGTCACTGGAAGTTAGCGTTGGCTTAACAAAGCTGACTGGAGCCGAGGCAGCCAACGCAGTGATGCAGGAGCATCCTACTGCGAAGTGGCCCGCCACTTTTTATTGAAACACTTAATAACCCATTATAACCTGGTCAGCTGTCTGATTAGCTGGCGACTCGCGTTAAGTTAAAAAATGCAAAGCTTGCAAACGTTCTCCTACCAGTCTCCTAGCCAGTGTTACCCAATCGGCCATTTGCTTTATCGTCTTATGAAAATGAGCACTGTTGTAAGCCAGTTCGCTAACATTAGCCAACGTAGCCAGTCGGCTAAGTCATTGGTGATGCTAAAACTAAGAGCACAAAGCTAGAAGGGAGCCGTAATGGCTAACGATAGCGAGTAAGCACATACGTTGGAAGCTAATGCTAACGTTAATATATGCATCTACAATGCTCCAGCCAGTTACGTGCTATCTTAATAGGATGTCGCTAGATAATGTTGCATGTTGGAGCGTTTGGTTGCTACCTCCAGGCTCCAACCATGTAAATAGGTATTGCAGCTGAAACACCACTAAGCTCTATTGTAGTTAGGTGCAGCATTTTAAGAAGCAGTATGTTGGTCTCTACATACAATAGATCATCAGTCACCCCGGACACCCCCCTCCCTCCACCAGATCTAAACAATAGATGGAACTGACAAAGCAGAGACAGACAATTGAGCAGAGGGATATTTAGATATATAATCACTGCTGCTGTGTAGTAGTCATGGATTCATTTCACTCAAAATCTCTTTCCTCCCATTAAGTAACCCAAGATGGTGAAAGATCCAAGGAAGCCGAGAGGCAAAATGTCCTCATATGCGTACTTTGTGCAAACGTGCCGGGAGGAGCATAAGAAGAAACATCCCGAAGCAAGTGTCAACTTTTCAGAGTTCTCCAAGAAGTGCTCTGAGCGATGGAAGGTAGATTCAATACTACATTAACCATGTGATGCCTGTAGGGTTTTCTATTACGATTCAGTCACAATCTCTGTTTTGTTTTCAATAAAAAAATGTGCATTTGTTGGGTGAGTGGATGTTAAATGTTGTTTGTGTTTGTCCAAAGACAATGTCACCTAAAGAGAAAGGCAAGTTTGAGGATATGGCAAAACAAGACAAGGTCCGCTATGAGAGGGAAATGAAGAATTACATTCCCCCCAAGGGCCAGAAGAAGAAGCGATTCAAGGATCCCAATGCCCCCAAGAGACCACCGTATGTACCATTATTAACTTTTTTAGACTAATATGTTTTTGGTGACAATTAAAGCTTAATGGGTTATGGTAACTTAGAAAGTGATGTTTGATGACATGTTTTTTTGTCCTGCAGGTCCGCATTCTTTTTGTTCTGCGCAGACTTCCGCCCTAAAGTAAAGAGTGAGAATCCTGGCCTCTCCATTGGAGACACAGCAAAGAAGTTGGGAGAGATGTGGAACAGCTCATCTGCAGAAGATAAGCAGCCATATGAGAGGAAGGCCGCCAAGTTGAAAGAGAAATATGACAAGGTAAATAGTGATTAGAGAAGAGAAGTTTGAGCATGTTTTTTGCAGATTCAATTACTGCCTTTTTTTTCCTTCTCCATGTGTTCAAAACTTGATGAATGTTGGGTTTCCTTAGCTTTGAGCACATAAAACAATAGGCTTCTTTGCAGAACTAAATACAAATTTCCCCTGCATTCCACAGGATATCATTGCTTACCGTACAAAGGGGAAACTGGATTCAGGATCAGCAGCTGCAGCAGATGATGATGAAGAGGAAGATGACGAAGAGGAGGGAGAGGATGAGGATGATGATGAGGACGAGGATGATGAGTAGTTTGTGTAGGGGTGGGACCTGAAGTTTTGTTTATGCCATATAACCCTATTATACTCAATTTACCATCTTGAAACAGAAGTCAAATTGAACAAGAACATGTGTATATTTAATGTTTTTAAGATGTACAGTGTTATCCTCCTTTTTTGTAAAGTTAACACTACATATCTTAAGTTTGAAATTTTTTAGTGGTAGTTCTTTATCCTTGCCATAATATGTAACAATTTAGGAGGACTATAAATCAGTATGGAAGTAGTCTCTAGGTGTACAACTCAAAAATAAGATTTCTGAGTTGGTAGTGTATTTTTCCTTGTTTTCAAGAATATTTTTTCATGTGCCGTCACAATGTCTTTTTTTATTGTTCTTTGAATACCACTCTAATATCAGATGCAGCTGTCGACATTCAAGAATGTCTTAATAAAGGTTGTTCTTTTTTTTTTTTAAAGTTGTATTTTTCTTTCTTCCACTTCAGTTATCACGGTGACCAAGGCTATTTGCTGCCAATATACCACCCTCAGCCCAACTTGAAGAGCATCTGGTCTTTCAGATTTATGTATAAATAATGCATAAAATCATGATGGGACTTGGGACTTTAAAAATAGGCATTTAAAAATGTTAATATGTAATGATGGCTGTAATAGTGAATAATAACCTGATGAAAAATGACAGCCATTTGGCTTAAAATAAAAAAAAAAAAACTAGGTTAAAGACCCGTTTAGCTGAAAACAAATACTATTTTAAACATAATTTTAGGAAGGGTACCCATTTTTAAAAATAATTTATATATTTTTACTTATTGTGTGGCATCATTTGGCTCTGTTTTGAGAGGCTACTGTGTGCATAGATATGGTTTGATTAAGGGAGTTGTTTGGCCAACAGAACAGGAAATGAGGCACAACAATCATAATGAACACATTCAAACCTAGATCAGTTTTGTCTGGAAATATGGTCATCCTTTGCACTGCTTACATTAGTCTCAAGCAAAGGTACAGCTTGTGCTTTGGAGAAAACTGGTGAAACTGAGGGCTCTACAAATCATTGCATTTGCCGAGAAATCTGTGTAATATAGTTATATAGGTCCCATTGTCCCACAGTTGCACATCTCAGTGTATGCTTTGCTTTCATCATTCTCTTATTCCCAACTCACCTTTGTCAAAATCTGCCTCTTTGACAGATAAGAGAAGTGTGGCTGAATGCTGATCACTGGTTTGAGCAATATGAATCCAGAAGGTGGCGCCATGAAGCAAAATGAAAGTTTACTTAAAGGTGCGCTAGAATTGATTGAACCATACAAGGGATTACTTTACTTTTTATTATACTGTCCTGCTTAAATGCTGTTACTCAGTATTTTAATCAAAAGATAAACCATGCAAACAAAAGACATGTCTATACATGAAAAATTATACAGTTATGGTTTCATGGCTAATGGGTGAGCCCAAACTCTAGTGTGGATTAATTTGACTTAATTTACTTTGGAATATAATTTGAAGTGCTGTGTACCTGTTTTGAGTGTAGCTCAAGTGTCCAGAGAAAAGTAGTCTTTTTGTGTTGTGTGTGTACTTCCCCAGTGAGCCCACAGCAGGGACCTTTTGTGAGTATAATGCTTGGATAAAGTTCGCTCTGCCTGTAATTGGAGATAGTCTCGTAGTCACAGTGGCCTCACAGTCACTTAAAGGGGGTTCACATATCCATTTATCAGACTTTTCTCAGTAGCTCTGCCCTTTGCCATACAAAGAACTGTCTCCCTCTCAAAGGTGTTTGCAAATATGACTGAATCCACAGTGGTCTCTCTTCAATGAGTCCAACTCAAAAACAGCCCTTTTTTACAACAAAATATTCTTGCATGTAGGTAACATTTATTTATACTAGCTGTTTTTATGCACAGTTTTATCATGATGGTAGTCCTGCCCTGGTAACTACCAAGTACATCATTTAATAAAAACAGCAGTTGGATGTTAGAATAGAAGCCCCACAGTATTTTCTATAGAGCAGACAGAATTTTTAAATAAAACAGACCAAGATTTGTTAGAGCATCTTGCAGATGCAAATGTTTGTAGTTTGAGAAACTGAAAGAAACTGCTTGTTAAATAGATTTCAGTTATGTTGGGACACAAAATCTATTAACTCAGAGATTTTATCATTCTGTGCTACAGTGTTATTCAACTCTGCTCCCTTTTGAAATCTCTGCCTCAGTCTGGGTTTTTTCTCCTTTCACCCATTGAATGAATGCCTTGCAGACTGAATGAATCCCCCATCTGACATGTGGCAAGAAAGGATAACTCTAGGCTACCTTACTGGAGGCAACCATTCAAATAGTCTATTTTATTTCTACACTAAGCAACCTCTGAGTCACAAGTAGCAAAATCCACGGAGAGAATACAAAATGGATTTACTCAACAGAACATAGTAAGCTGTAATATTGTTCTTTTTTGGTTGTCAGAACTTGGTTTAACTTTTCTGAGGAAAGCAAGAATATGTGGACTACTTCAGTTTCAAGGTTATGTGGACTCTTTTCTTGTGAATGAAATACATAATTGTAGAATTGTAACAAACTTTGCTTCCACTTTGAATGTGCTGCCTTTGGGGCCGCCAAAGAAACTTCACTGAAACTGGATCTGCATGGGGTGATGTCAAAGAGGCGTGCCACTCAGGATTACAGGCTGAGAAGATTGAGTAATCACTATGGATACAGCTTTTATAGTTTTTCATTTGTCAGTCTTGTGTGGAAGTAATGCTTTTCAGTCCCCAGGACTTCAGTTTAATGCCTGGCCTACTTTATTATGCACAGGATCTCAGTCCCATACTTTATTGTGTAAATATGACCAAGTAGAACGTGCACTTAAGTAAACTTGATAATGGACTTTAATGGACAATGGGGGATATATACAAGTTTAAGTTTACTGTTTCATTTTCTGGTAAGTTGGTATTTTTTTCTTTGTAGCTTATATGTAATAGCAGTGATGATAAATTTACGATATAAGAGATGGAAATGTATGTTAAAATCTATCAATCAATGCTAATTTCTTAGGTCCAAAATCAAGCACAAGTTGATAAATAAGATTACATCTTATATAAATACTAAGATGCATTAATGAATGATGCTTTGGAAGTAGCTACAGCAACTGTGGAAAAGGAAAAATGGCAGACATTGTACTTGGGTTTGAATCTTTACCTATTTATGTTTCACTTTAACAAAGCATTGAAAATGGAAAGGAGTTAACATTTTTATTTGTATCCCCAAAGAGTTTTTTTTTTTTGCCTTCAAACAGAAGAGATATTTCTATTCATGACATACATTTTATTTACCTTTATGTGTGGCTCTACAGGTGCTTAACACTGCATCCTCTCATGAATCTTCAACTGCAAATAGAGCAAATGCAAGCAGCAATAATCAGTATGCTGATATTGTCCTGGAGCAGCATACACCTCCCCCCTGGTATTATACATCTGGTGACGTTGCGGATGCTGTGCCTAAGCATGGCACAGTCAGCTTGCACTCTCATAACAGATGGCGAACACAGATGGCTTTCTCCAAATCTGTCTATTCATTTGAAGTGAAAGAAAACACAGCACCAGGTTAGTCAACTGTACCAAGGCCTTCGCTGTATAAATTTGACTTCACAGTTTTTCTCAATTGCTTCAATGCAATCATCAAATGACAATGTGTTCTCGGAATAGCGTGTAAAATTATCCCACACCATTAATTTATTTGCTCACTATATTTTTGCTTGTTGCTTTAACACAAAATGCAAATGTGAAGCATGTTTATCCAAACCTGTGAATACAGTTGTCTACAATTGTTCCAATATTCAACTGAGTAAGACCTGAATGCTGTCACTATGACATGCATTTATATATCTGTTCATTGTGAAAGTCCTTATATGCCAAACAGTACAATCAACAGTCAATAAACTGAAACACACATACGACAGCCTACATACAGTTCAGTACAAAAATTACAGTGTTGTATTGTAAAATACAGCAATATAAGCTGACTGCATAATCTTTGTCAAAATTATGCAGTTAGCGATATCGAAAAATAAAGAATATGACAGAATTTTACAATAGGCTACTGTACCACTGGTATGAGGTGACCTTTAAATGTGCACTCATGTTGGTGATAATAGATAGCATTTTGTCTGTCTTGGCTTAAGCAAAGACAAAGTAAGCTTTCATTCTGGTGAGTCTGTATTAATTGACGGTTTTACTTGCTTTTGAATCTCTTGAATGAGATTTTTTTTGGTATGTGGTATAGTGTTTTGCTTCACAGTTTTCACTGTTGTGGGGTTTGCACTTACAGTTTTGAGTTTAAATGTTTCAGAAAGTTTTGGGGCAATTGAGGAAAACTTATGTGTCTACTATCTAATATAAATAAAAAGATTAATAAAAAGATTAAAATTAATACAAAGATTAGTCAGCTTCATATACATGTGGCACCTTAAGACAATTGATTATTTATGTTGGCAAATGTGTTATTTACTTATTTATTTATTCATTTATTTATTTTCACTCCACAGTCATTAGATCACCCAGTAAATATGCCTTTTCCCATGTGTTGACAGGAACATTTGTGGGAAAGGTGGAGACAATGTATGAGAGTCTCACGCCTATCGTATACTCAGTGCAGGAGGATGATGGAGAGAACCTGTTCCTCCTCAACCCACACACTGGGGAGTTCCTATTATCCCGCAGCCTGGATTTTGAAACACAAAGATTCTACATTCTCACAGTGGCGGTGCAGCAGGGGGACTCGCAGGTATCCAGTGTCAGGGTGTACTTTAATGTGTTGGATGTGAACGACAACCCCCCCATTTTCAGTCAGGATACCTATTCTGCCTCACTACTGGAAGACACTCATGCTGGCACTTGTTTCCTTTCCTTGAATGTCTCAGATAAAGATGATGGTAAGTGCATAATGCACATGTCAGGTATCAGAATTTTACAGTATTGTGTATACATCTTTAGGGCTCCTATGGAAATTAAAATTAGGATACCTCATGCAATTTTGAAACTATTTTCCTGGGAAAGTTAGGAAAAGTTGTGTAAAATTATGTCTAAAAACATTTGTAAGAGCCAACTGCTGAAATAAACAGAAATGAGCCATTTTCAAGGCATAAATAATTCACACATTTCCCAGACACATGCCAAATTTTCACAAGCCAAATGAAAAACGGTGCATTTCAATCAATTATTTGCGAGACAGTATTCAAAGTAAAAGATGAAGATACATAGCAATAATTGGAATTTCGCAGCATGGAAATTAATTTGCAAAAATCTGTAGGAACCCCTTTATTTTCCAGATATTTTATTTCATTTATTTATTTACTCAAGTCTTGCTGCAACTGCTATCTAAGAAAAAATCCTCTTGAGTAGGAGTCTTAGCCTCAGAGAACAAATGCAGACAGAAAACAGATATGCACACAACAGTAAAGAGGTCTCAGGGTCAGTTATGTGCAAATAATACAGTTTTAAGTCATTATTTGATAAATGGTATATGTAGAATATCTCACCATTTGTGGTATTCTAAAGCAAGCATTGTTCCTCCTTTTTGTCAGGTGAGAATGGAGACCTGGACATGAGAGTGGTCAGTGGAAATGAAGATAATATATTCTTGGTGAACCCCTCTGGTCTTTTATGCCTGAACTCAGAGTTAGACAGAGAGAGAAGATCGTTCTACAATCTGACCGTGACAGCCAGTGACTGTGGCCAGCCTTTGTCTGTACAGTTCACCAGCACAGCACATGTTATGGTTGTGGTCGACGATGTCAATGACAATGCTCCGTCCTTTGTGTCAGCTAGGAGCGCCAGTATACGTGAGGATGCTGCTCTTCATTCTGTTGTAGTCACTGTGCATGCCGAGGATGCAGACTTTGGATCCAATGGGGAGGTTTTGTATTATTTAAATGACACTTCTGGTGGTGTGTTCAGCATTGATAATAAAAGCGGAAACCTCTACCTGCAGGGGACATTAGACAGGGAACAGGTTGACAGGCTGACAGTCAGTGTAACAGCCACTGATAAAGGATCACCCCCAATGGCGACCTCTGTGAATCTCACAGTGCATGTTGAGGATGCAAATGACCACGACCCTGAGTTCTCACAAAGTAACTACAGCCTCACAGTAAGAGAGGATATCCTCAAGGGGACAAGCTTGTTTCAGGTGCAGGTGCATGATCTAGATGTCGGGGCAAATGGACGGGTGCGGTATTCTTTGTCCCCGAGGAGCCCATTTGTGGTGGACGCAGTTCGAGGTGTCATCACAGTCATGGATAAACTGGACAGGGAGAGGGAATCCCATTACTCCTTAATCATAACAGCTGTAGATCAGGGCAGCATACCGAGATCTGCCACTGCTGCTGTCAGTGTCACTGTTTTGGATGTCAATGACTTCACGCCCCTCTTTTTTCCAGCAACACTGACAATACATGTAACGGAGAATGAAGGAAACGTCTCTCAGCTAACACATCAGGTACTACTGTTAACCCCTTCGCTAACCAAAGAGTTA
>OMKZ01018088.1:25074-37200 GCA_900302535.1 Neoniphon sammara | reverse complement strand
TTGAATGTTGATGAAACGTAGATATTCAGTGTGTTGATTGTTTTTGTTTTCTTTGATCAGATTTCAGCTTTAGATGAAGATTTAGGTGTTAATGGTGAGCTTACCTATTTCATACGGCAAGGAGATGGAGAGGGTTTGTTCTCCCTCACTCCCAATGGCACATTTCAAATTTTACACAGCCTGGACAGGGAGAAGGAATCATTATACATCATTACCATTATTGCTGTTGATTCAGGTAATTCTCGTTTATGTTACAATAAATTGTATTAAATTTTTTGAGTTAATAAAAATTCAAAACATATAATGTAACAGTATAATATTTTTTTTTTGTTTGTTTGTTTTTTTTGTATTTTGTCATTTTAAGGATTACCACCTCTAACAGGTACTGCAACCATACATGTCATAGTGGATGATATGAATGATAACAGGCCAGAGTTCACTGAGGATGTCTACAACACCACAGTATCCGAGGACAGTCCTGCAGGCACTGTGTTTGCCCTGATAACAGCATCTGACATTGATGAGGGTGTCAGTGGAGAAATAAGGTAAAGATGTCACGTCCAAAGTAACCTTAATTTATTAAAACAGTGTTTGACAGATGGTTGGAGAAATTAAAATGGGTCGATAATTTATTCTGGGGAAATTGGTGTTGAAGTGTTCCATTTTAGCTGTGCTCTAGTTGTTATTAAAGCCTCTTTCTCTCTCTTTGATACCAATGTCCTTGGAACTTAGTGTAATCTGCTTAATATCGCACAGCCTTGAAGCACAATAATTCAAAAACAGGGTCAGCATTACCTATCCAATAGATCCAAGAGGAAAAAAAATATTAGAAAACTTGGGCCCTCGGCGAAAAGGTTAAAAATGCATTGGAATAATTGGGAATTATGCCAATTTATTTCTTTTTGTTCATATTTTATTCCAGCACAGTGACATTGCGTTATTTTTTGTGGTGTTACTCTTCTTCAGGTATGTCATGGAGAATCCTGATGCACCTTTTTCCATTGAAGAAACATCCGGAGAGCTTTTTACAACTGATGCTCTGGACAGGGAGACAGTGGCCATGTACAGGTTGATGGTGACTGCCATTGATAAACATCCAACCCACCCTCTATCAAGCTCAGTACTCGTTACTGTACTTGTTGGTGATATTAATGACCACTGGCCCCAGTTTCTAAACAGCCCCTATGTGGCCTATGTGCCCACTGATATGGCTCCAGGTGAGAGGACTCACTTCCACTTGGTGCTTGTAGATTTCATCCTGTGAATAACTTGAAAATAGAACTGTGATCAGATGGTCTTTGCATTTTGTTCATTTGTGTTTCATTTTGTTCACAGGCTCAGTTGTTTGTGCAGTAAGAGCAACAGATGGAGACACCGAGATGAATGCTGAACTTCAGTTTTCCTTATATGGACCAAGTGCAGATTTATTTTCCATCAGTCCACATAGTGGCACTGTGTTCACCTCAGCTGCTCTCAGGAGAACAGAAGACATTACTATCAACGTACATGTGGAAGATGGTGCAGAAAATCCTAAATTTGACATCACTACCATTAGCATCAGGTTTCAAAATGCCTCAGAGTTTCCGGTGATACATGTGGATGTTCTTAGATATTCACTCCCTGAGAATGAGCCAGAGGGAACGTTAGTGACCGTGGTCTCTTCGACAAGTACCAGAGCAGGACCAGTTTCTTTTTATCTAGCCTCTGGAAACTTTGAGGAGATGTTTCATTTGGACCAATTAAGTGGTGAGTTAACACTTGAGAATCCCCTGGATTATGAGAACACCAGGGCCTTTACTTTGTTGATCGAAGCCAGAGATGCTGGCTCTCCCCCTTTCTCATCATTTGCGGAAATTCACTTAAACATAAGTGATGTAAATGACAACTTTCCACAGTTCGACCAGACTGAGTACAGGTGTGAAGTGTACGAGAGTTCCCCGCCAACTTTGGTTTGTGATGTTCTTGCGATCGATCCTGATTCTGGAAGCTATGGGACAGTGCAGTACAACATTACAGATGGAAACATTGACAGTGTTTTCACAATTGACCCCGAAAATGGTGTGTTGAGCACCACCTCAAGTTTAGATAGAGAGTATATCCCTGAATACAATTTAACAGTTGAATCTACAGAAATAGACAACCCTCTTCATAAAGGTACAGCAACTGTTATCATTGTCGTTTTGGACAGAAATGACAATGCACCTCGTTTTTCACAGATTTTTCTCACAGAGATACCAGAGGATACCCCTATTGGACAGAGTGTTATACAAGTCATCTCAACTGATGATGATACTGCTGCCCATGCTGTGATTACTTATTCAATAATTGACCAAAGTGATGATATACCATTTAGTATTGATATCACCAGTGGTTACATAACTGTTGTGAGACTTCTGGACAGAGAAGTGCAGGATCATTATGTTGTGAAAGTGAATGCAAATGATTCAGCGTGGAGCATAAGCACAGACGTCACTATAATCATTACAGACATCAATGATAATAAACCAATATTTTTTGATCACCTCTACACCATTATCCTGCCTGAAACTGAAGATGAAGAGGTGTTTGTTGTCCAAGTGCTTGCTACAGATGCAGACATGGGACAAAACAGTCAAATTTTGTATGTTATTGAACCCCCAAATGAGCAGTTTTGGGTGAATGCCTCCTCTGGTGATATCTACACCAAGCAGCCAATGACTTTAGATGTACATAATTCTGCCTCTGAAACATTTTACTTTACAGTTTTTGCATTTGATTGTGGCAGTGTTTCCTTATACAGTAACACCACTGTCACTGTGAGATTAGAGCCATATAACCACTATCCGCCAACATTTTTGCCTTTACAGTCTCTAATAGCTATCCCCTATGACATGGTGGTAGGAAGTGAGGTGTTTCAGTTTTTAGCAATAGATTCGGATTTCAATAACAGCAGCACTGACATTGAGTATTTTTTAAATGGAGGAAATGCATCTGATGTCTTTTGGATCCAGGCTGACAACGGTAAAGTAATGTTAAACCAAAGTTTGAGGGAAAGCCTTAATGTAGTTTTTACATTATCAGTTACGGCAAAGGATCGGGGCTTTCCTCCGCTGTCATCACAGACTGAAATCACTTTTGAAATTACTGGGAGAAATCAATTTTCCCCAAGCTTCTCAGAGTCGGATGTCAGTTTCTCTGTTCCTGAGGACTTGCCGGTGGGTTCAGTAATTGGAAAAATCCAAGCAGAAGATGGGGATTATGGTGCAAACGGTGTCCTCACATACTCCATAACTCCAGGAAATCAATATGCATCATTCTCCGTGGGAAAAGACTCTGGGCTGCTAACACTTATCAGAGACCTTGACTTTGAAGAAGAAGGCATTTATCATCTACAGATCAAAGCCGTGGATGGAGGTTGGGTATCTAAAACGGGTATGTTAAACATTACGGTGATACTTATGGATGTGAATGACAATCCTCCTGTCTTTACAGCTTCGGAGTACATAGCTTCGGTGCCTGAGAACTCTTCAACTGGAACAACTGTCCTGCATGTGAAGGCCACTGATGCTGATTCAGGGACAAATGCGCAAATAACCTACTCTCTCATTGCGGGCTATGTTGATAAATTTGCAGTTGACCCAAGAAATGGCACGATCACCACTATGGATGAATTTGATTATGAACAACAGCAGATATTTGATATAACAATCAAAGCATCAAACATTGGCGGTCATCCATTATTTAGTGTGGCACATGTGATCATTCACATCTCAGATGTGAACGAGTTTCTCCCTACATTCAAGACAAAAGAATTCAACTTTTCGGTATTCACAAATGTGCCTGCTGGAACGAAAATTGGAAAAGTAACAGCTACAGATCAAGACCAAGGCTCTGAGGGATGGGTGTTTTACCTGATGTTTGGTCAAAACAAACATATGGGTTTTGAAATTGATGGACATTCTGGAGAAATATACACAACTGGCAGTTTGAGAAAGCAAGGCAACAGCCATGCAGTTCTGACAGTTCTGGCAAAGAACGCTGGCGTTATTACTGGCATGGATGTAGATGAGGCCTTGGTCCAGATCAGTGTTATAGACACAAATGATGCACCCAAGTTCACCTCTGCTCTTTATTTGATTAATGTTACTGAAGAAAGCGCGGTTGGGACGTCTGTGATAACAGTGAGCGCTCTGGATCAGGACTCCATCCTGGAGTGGAATCGTTTCTCCTTCAGCATTGAAAACGGAAACACAAACTCCTCTTTTGCTGTTGACCCATTCAGTGGTGTTATTTCAGTAAACCTCCCACTTGACAGAGAACAGTGGCCTTTTTATAATCTAACTGTTACTGCCACTGATAATGGCTCTCCACCAGCCACTGGGACCACTAATGTACTTGTGACTATTGGTGACATTAATGACAATGCCCCCAAGTTGACCCTGACTGGGTCTCATGTGAAGGAAAATCAACCTCAAGGTACTATAGTTGCCAGGTTAAATGCTTCTGATTCTGATTTGCCACCAAACCAGGGGCCTTTTACTTACTGGTTTGTGAAGCCCTCAGTGGATAATACTTTTTCATTGACTCCTGATGGAGTTTTATTTACCACAAGGCCCATTGATCGGGAACAAAACTCTGTGTATCATCTCCCGGTGGCTGTTAGGGATGCGGGGATCCCTCCACTGTCTTCTACAACCGTTTTTCAGATCAGTGTTGTGGACGAAAATGATAATCCTTCATTGCCAAGAAATATTTTCATTGAGGTGAAATATTTTGGCAGCTCCTTCCAAGGAGGCATGATCGGTAATGTCCATCCTGAGGATCAGGATGAATCCGACATATATAACTGCAGCATCAGAAGTGGGCCTCTTAATATGTTCACTATCCCTTATGGCACATGTGAGTTATGGTCTTTTCCTTTTCAAGGTGAGGCTACATTCAACATCACTATCGAAGCAACAGACCAGCTTCACTTCCCAGTCAACAACAGTGTCTATGTAAACTACAAAGGTTTCACCAATGCCTCCATGGACAGTTGTATATTATTCTATGTGTCCTCATCCTCAATGGAAGAGTTTTTATCTCACAAGTATTTGAGGTTTGTGAAAGCTCTGGATAGTCTGTTCAACCTGCAGGCCTCTAAGACCCATGTATTTGGAATCAAGCACATTGCCACTGAAATCCTTCTGTTGGCTGCAGTCAAAAATTACAACGGTCAGTATCTTAGTCGAGAGGTTGCTAGTGGTATCTCTAAGGGCCATAAGAAATTACTGGAGGCTCAGAGCAATGTGACAATTTCTCACATCACCAGTGATCCTTGTCTCACCAACCCTTGTCAAAATGGGGCGACATGCAGCAAAAATATTCACATCAGTCAGGATGTTGCTGTCCTGGAAAGCGTGGCTGTCATCTTTGTGTCACCGCAGAAGGAGATCTTTAATTGCACCTGTTCAGCTGGCTTCACGGGAACGCTGTGCGAGACAGACGTCGATGAATGTGATGAGGGGAATCCCTGTAAAAATGGAGGCACTTGTGTGAATAATCCGGGCAGTTTCCACTGTCACTGTCGGAGTGGCTTTTCTGGCTCTGTCTGCTCTACTGATGTAGACGAATGCCTGGAGGTGAAGTGCCAAAATGGTGGAGTTTGTGTGCCCACGCAGGGTGGATTTCACTGCCATTGTGCTCCTGGATACAAAGGTAGACACTGGCATTGTTAAATACTATGTTTAATACAAATACAGGCTAGAACCTTTTTGACCTTGAGTCTTTTTTTTTTGTTGTTGTTATTTTCAGGAGAAATTTGTGAGCACTCTGTGGACCACTGTAAATCTTCGCCCTGTGTCCAGGGAAACTGCATCAGTTCTCAGACTGGATTCTCTTGTAATTGTCCGTATGGTAAGAATATTGCTGCTTTTGATAGTGTCCTAATCGAAAGGATAATTCCTGTTTGTTTGATATAATTACATCTCCTTTCAGCTTGTGAGGAGACTGATACTGAAATTTGGCTTTTTACTTTACTAGGCTGGCTGCTGCATCTTTTGATCATTTTTTTTTTTGAATAGTTTTATATTCATATGAATCCTCTGCCATCATGCTTAAGATACTGTATATCATGAAGAACTGGGATTCATTACTAACAGACCCACTCATTATTGTATCACGAGGTAGGGATAATTGGCTTCCCTTATTAACTCACAGATTTATTCTGAGGTGCAGTATACTTTTATCTACAGTATATGGCCATTCTGGCACTGCTCCCTAATTGTGCTTCACATCTCCAGAGATTCAGTGCATATGACTGTGTATGGTCACAGCAGTTGTTATTGTTATATAACCTGTGGCCCACACCAATTAGTCAAAGGGCTTTCATGTACTGTGTGCCCAATTCTATATTTTCAACTCATTACATGATTTCAAAGTGAAAACCGTGGACTTGTTCAGTTAAAAAATTATGTAGGATCTTGAGGCAGATGAAGTAAGGAGCTTCCTATGCTTTATTTTCCCACTATTCAAGTTTTCCCTCTGACCCTGCTTGACTACTGCCTTTTGAAATCCATACCTGAATTAGTTTTGCACCTTAAATCATTATATTTCTATGCATGTTGTTTCATGGAGTTGGCCTGCACAGTGAAGGTTTGCCACTGATGCTGTTTCATTTGCCAGCACTTTTTTGAAAAAGAGATTTTTAAATTTTAATGGGGCCACTTTGTAAAATAAATGTTATATAAAAACAGAGTAGGCTAAGAACTAGGTGAGACTACATCAGCAACTGCATGCTGATGTAGTCATGCAACATTTAGTCCACCCATATGTTAATTTAGTAGAAATTAACAGAAAAATTAAGTAGAAATATGCATGCTTCTCTGGCAAATGGCATATAACTAAATCATAATGTAGTTCCATGTAATTTGTAGACAATTCTCTGGCCAAAGAAACATCTCAATATCATTTGACCAAAAAAAGGAGGAAACCAAAAAAGAACAAACAAAAATCAAAACAGGAATTATCTTTAATTTGCTTGAATAGTAGTGCAACACATAATCATGCCAAGCTGTAAATGAACTGAACTTCTGTGTTAAAACCTGATCATCACTTTGTTCATTTTTATGTAAGGAGTCAGTGGAGTCCACTGTGAGGAGTTCAGTTATGGCTTTGAGGAGCTGTCCTTTATGGAGTTCCCCCCACTAGATCGCAGGAGCAATTTAATCTCTCTGGAGCTTGCAACAGTTCAAAGGAACTCCCTGCTCCTGTACAACCCTGGAGGTCCATCCAGCAGGGAATACTTTGCTTTAGAAATACTGGACGGGGCCGTACACTTCTCATATGACCTTGGTTTGGGCCCCGTAAGGCTGGAGACAAAAAAGCAAGTGGCAGATGGACATTTTCACAGTATCACTGCCAGGAGGATTGGCAACGTGAGTTCTAAATATGGACACACACACACAGACACACAGCACATCATATTGTTGGTTAATAATAGTTCTCAGTGGACAATGGGAGAAGTAAATGAGCTTCCTTGAGGTATTCATGTTACAAATTCTTTGCATTTAACAGATGGGCTCTCTGCACGTGGACAATTGCACAGATGTTGAGAATAATGAATTTTGTTTTTCTCAGAGAGCTGGGAGTAGCTCAGAAAGGTAACAATAAATTACTCATTACTTCTAGTGCATAATTCACCCTTTATGTGTCCTTAGATTTGCGTCAGTATGACTCACAGTTGTCTTTCTTCCTCTTTGCTTTGCTTCCTCTCAGGACACTAGATGTTGGCAGCAGTAATATGACATTTGGAGGCCTGAGGACTATTGAATCTATTTTACTGCATCCTGCTCAGATAAAAACTCATGACTTTGTTGGATGTATTCGAAACATTAATGTGAATGGCATACTATTGAGGCAATCAATGGCTCTTGCAACATATAACATCCTTGAGAGGTAGGCTTACTAAATCAAAATGTGAATGTTATCTGTAAATTAGTGAAGTTTCAAATTAATGTTAAAGATTTACAATACACTACACTAGCAGTTCATTTAAATTATAATTTATCCTTCTGTAATTTGTCTATGTGTCTTTGTAGATTTCTATAATCTCTCAGGGTATCTCTTTTTTTTTCAGGTGTCCTCGGGAAACAGTTTCACTCTGTCACAGCAGCCCATGTAAGAATGGCGGTGTGTGTCATGACCTCTGGTCTCACTATCTTTGCAAATGCAAAAGTCCATTTAGTGGCAGCAACTGTGCCACAGGTACTGCAAAATAGCTGTTGATATTCATAATTGTTTTTTTGCTGTCAGAATTATGACTGAATATGTGTATTTCTTTTTGAACAGAAATGTCAGAGGAGGTTGTATTGCGACTTAGTGGGGATGATTACATTGAGTATGTCATTAAGGAGCAATTCAAGAGAGACTATCTGCTAAAAGACTTGGTGGATGAAGAAATTAATAAAGAAACAAACGCTAAAAACTTACCAGTGATTGACATGAAGTTCACTACCCAAGAAAATGGGGTGTTGATGTTTGTTCTTGGAAGAACAGGATATATGGTGCTTAGGGTGGGTATGAAATCCCCTTGAAATGCACATTGATGGATTTGTGCTCATCTCAGTCTCATTTTTGTTTGTAGTGTGAAACTGTAAACCTTCTTTCATCTGTCCAATTCAGATAAAGGACCAAAAACCTCTGTTCATGTCCAAAGACACTGCATCAGGACAGCTGTCAGAGTTTACTGTGGACACCCCAGTGGATGATGGTCTCTGGCATGTCATCTCCTTGTTCAGCAATGGACACAACACCCTCCTCCTACTGGACGCAAAACCAGTCATGAACACCACCAACAAAAGTCTTGACCTCACTCCTGTCAGTGTGGACAAGATTGTTCTTGGGGCTGCTCCACATGAGTATTCAAAACTCCAACAGCCAGGTGGGTTATACAAGCCACTGACAGATTATGACTGATTTTAGTGTTTTGATGTGTGACCCAGATATAAAACAAATACTACCTCATTTTACAGTATTTCACTCAGGACAATTCATATTTTAGTTTAGGTAGTTATTGAGTTATAATGTAATAACAATGGATTCTTTTGGTGTTGATGATGAATTAATTTTCTTTTTCTGAATCCAGCATGTTGGGAAAATATGTATGCAGGGATGTTACAGAGCAGAGGAATGAACTGGTTTTAAGAAAAAAAATAAAATAAATGTGAAAAAGGAAGACCAAATTACAGGTGGTTTATAGTGTTCCTTTAGATTCTATCAGGAATTAGATGTGTAGTTTTTGATGTAAATGTTCTCAGAGAAAGGTATTACAAAACAAAATTTTGTCTCTGTCTCTTGCTTTCTCCTCTGATCTGGACTCCTGTCTGTGTGATGTAGCCAACTGCCTTGTTTGTTTGGTGTTTTTCACAGTCACTAACATTATGCTTTATGGCCCACAGAAAATGAAATCAAAAGTAAGTGGCTTTAGAGACAAGTGAGCAACTTGTACCCACTTGCCCGAGTAGAAGTTATATAACCAGCTTAACATTTCAGGCACTGTGGTTAAAAACAAGTTCTTTTGTACTGATGGGTGCACAATGTTTCTGTCTGGGTTTTGACATTTGAAAGGAAATGAGCAAATACTGGCTGGTAGAACAATGCATGGATGAACATTCAAGGTATTTCTCACAATGAATGCAAACTCGTCATTGTTTGTGTATGCATAATGCACAGGAGTTTGCATTAAATCATGCATCATGTTTTTTTTTCCTTTGACACTTGGAACGAACCCTTAGCAAAATCAATTTCAACCCTTATCCTGGTGGTGGGTTAGCAAAAAACAATATTACATGCAACAACACTGGCACAACATTGAGGATCACAGACCTGGTAGTCTTCAATCTCTGTTTAAATGGACCATCCTGTGATTGTGATTGGTGAAAGTGGAAAAAATGCTGCCAAGGCACACCACTGGTTGGCTGCCAGCGAGTTCCTGACCAGCCTCGGTGCACTTATTGTTGTATATCTGTTCTTCACAGTAAGTGTCACTTTGAGTAACACTGACCAAACATTCTTCACTCTTTTGTTCAATGACAGGTCTCTCTGGATGTGTGGAGTATTTCAAAGTGATGGGTTACACTCTGCCCGTCAGTGGACACAGCGAAATGGTTGAGGTCTGGCCTAGCTCAACTCTAGTCCAGTCAAGCTGCAGTTCTCCAGGTTTCTGTGTTCCCTCGCCTTGCTCTGAGGACGACAGAGCCATGAAGACTTGCCTCTCTGCACATTGTCAAAGTCAGAGGAGGTGTGGACCTGCTGTGGAGAACGGGTCCTGCATCTGTTTACATGATGTCTCTGACCGTGCCTGTGATGTCTGTGCCTCCATAACAGAGAATCGTGATCAGTGCTCTGAGGCACAAGGCGCTACACTTCTGTGGCTTCTAGCTGTGATTCTTCCTGTTTTCACCATCGTGATGATTATAGGTTTATTTGTTGCCATTAACAGAGTAAGGCGACAGAATGCAACGGGTCATGGTCATAAATGTCAGAGTGATATCTCACCAGAGAAAATAGACCAAGGGACAGACAATGTAGCATTTTGCTTTGATGACAGCAGAAGACTGACTGACGCTGTTACCATGGAAGGAGGCAAACCGCTTGATTTTATCCAGACTGACAAGCAGAAGGCAAATGTGGAGTTTTACTGTGACGCCAGTCTGTCCAGCGTTCAAGCAGCTGACCCAAACAGTGAGCTGGAGTACTATGAAATAGGCAGTATCTGCAGTGCATTTCATTCAGACACGGCCTCGCTGAAGCTCAGCTGGCACAAGCATTTGTACAGCACAAAGCATGTGAGAAATGATCGTAAAGGCATGGGAGACTTTCACATGCTGTTAGGTGTAAAGAAAGAGCGCTTGAGCCAAGAGAGGAAAAAGTCTCCTTTGAATCCGCAAACTTTTGCTTCCCCAAACAAACAGTTATTGACAAAGTTTGACTCTGAGCAGAGACAGAGTCAGCAGGCCCAGCATGCACAGCCCTGCTACACAAGAAGGTTCCTCAAACCTGAGCTGCTAGAACCTGTACAGTGTCTCTCTGTAGAAGAAATTAGGAAGTTAAACACTCCTCTAGAGCAAAGACTTTGCAGTGACTATCACTCACTTCAAGCATCCCTGAGGCCTGGGCCAGGCAAGTCCCCCATGATGATCGATGTGTCATCTGATAGTGAAACAAACAGTACATTCACCTGCTCGGAGTCTGAGTATGGACAGTTTTCTGTCATCAGAGACAGGAAATTTATACATGACCAGTCATCACTTTCTGCATGCAGCTTCAGACAACAAGGTATCTTCCCTGTCCACTCAGCATTCAAACAGACCTGCCCCTCCGCTGAGAGTCAGAACAAAGCTGAGTTTGCTGCTTCTGGTGCAATTGAGCAATGGGAAAATATTTTGAATATGGATCTTCATTTTAGCACCTTTGCTGAGGTTTTTGAGGATATTGCATGTCTCCCTATCAAGCTCAGCCACGATTGTGATATGCAAAGTGACTTAGAGGAAATTATTTGATGACTAATTATGTCATTATGAAAAACAAGTATTTATGCAGTTTGTGACTTCACAACAGCGACTGAAATATGAATTTTGACCTTGTGATTTGTTACTTTTGTACCTCATTGAAAGTCATTCATTAATGTAATTCTGCCAAGATAATCCCAATCCCAAGTCCTGAACAAGCAGTGAATCATGTAATCATATTATTTTCACTTCAAACAAAAGAATTGTGCTGAATAAGTTATTTTTGTTCCGTTACCATGAAAGTTACAGTAGTGCCTAATACTTTATGACCTTCTTTTGTTAGATACTAGGCAGTAATTCATCCCTGTGAACTTGAATTAAAGTTAATTTGTACCATCTTTCCTGAGTTATGGTTCATACAGTAGACTTAAAATATACCAATACTGCCATAGGCTTTCACTACCTTATTCTTCAATTTAATTTGTGACCTGTGTGTTGACTATCTTTTCCGGAAAAAAGGTTAAGCTATAGTGTTCAGGATTTCATTTTCAATAAACCTTGTGAGTTTTTGGGGTTCCTGTGTAATTTCTTGTACAAATGCCTGATAGCACTGGATTAGGCATGGCAATGGGAAGCTTATAAAGATGATAAAAATTAC
>OMKZ01018088.1:0-24989 GCA_900302535.1 Neoniphon sammara | reverse complement strand
AAAGGAGTAAAAAAATGAATGAATAAAAATCAACAGTGAAAACTAAGAAAGCAAGGTAAAAGCAAAACAATAAAAAAAAAACTGGGCCAGGATTATATGATCTTGTGTTTTATTTCAAGAATTGTAGCTGCTGCATTTTGCAGGCTGCAAGTTGAAGACACCATCGATAAAGCATGGATGACTTTTTCCTGATCACCAAAGGACAAAACCTGCCCCTTCAGCTGAATAAAACAAGATCACAGAACCCTCTTAACCTGTTCCTCAATACTCACAATTCTGTTTCTTGATAGCCTACTGGCTTTACATAGGCAAACAAAGCACCTAAGCCATGGCCAAATATAAAGTATTAGGAGGAAAGGCCTATCTGATTTGATTTGTAGAAAAACCCAGCATCACGCCCTCAGTACCTGCTGAAAGTGACTCCTGTTGCAGAATGCTGTAATTCATTAGCCTACATATTTCATGTAATATGTGCTTTTTAAATGTATTTTTTCATGGAATAAAAGTAGCCTATCTTTGGTGAAAAATGATTCTAATGCCTTACTGAACACATTAAAATATCTAAAAGAAGATAATCCCCTCTTCAAAGTAAAAATGGGGTGGATTAAAGACTTTAAGTGCTCACAAATATTACTCGGAATTACTTAGATTTATCATTCAAACCGCAGGCATTTTCTGGAGGTTTCCGTAGAATCCGAGAATTTTGCGGTGACGTGTTTCAGCCGTTTGTCAGTCTCGCGCGCCCCACATTAGAACCTAAATCCCATAGTTACTGCTTTATAGAAACTTCCAAAGCAAGGGAAAAATCAATGCTCAGACACACCAATTTCAGTTAATTTTAACCTACTTGCCAGGTGAGTTTACTGTCCGCCCAGTTTAAATATTATTAAGAAATAAATTATGTGCAAACTGATCTAAGTAGCTAATTGATTTGGTAGCGCTTGTGGCAGCATTGTCTGACTGATTTTAACTAAAATTGCCCAACTGCTAATTTAGCTAGCTATATGAAATTACAAGGGACCTGTTAGCTGATAATATAGTAAGATTGCTATCTTGTGGTGTCCTGTTTGAGCCAAAATATCTGGGTAATTGAAACCAAGCTATTGATTATTCCAATTCACTGTATCTGAGATAAATAGGAAGAGGAGCAGAGGAGCTACTGTGCATTATCACTCCAGCCACAGAAAAAATGAACACTAGTGTTAATTAAATTAAAACAAAGAATATTTAAATTTATATTATTATTCTTGTGTTATTCTCTACTTATTTTAACTGAGGTTATGTACAGCTAAGTTTAATATAAACTGTGGCATTTACTTTTGCAGTTAACAGCTCAAAATCCAAAAGTAGCAAGGGTGTCAGCACAGTGCCACAGCCCAGAGATGCAGTAGCAGTACTACAGCCAGCAGCAGCAAAAAAGAAAAGACTTTCCTCCTGCCCGCCACTTGCAGTTTTGAGGTAAGCTGCCTCCTTCCCTGGTCGTGGTGAGAAGTTTCACCATGTTCAAAATTCCTGTTTAACCCCTGTTTAATGATCATTTCTAGTCAGAAAGACAACAGTTCAACTAGTGAAGAGCTATGATGGCCTCGGTCTGTCACTCCTTATCTAATGGCATGGACTAAAATATAAAGGAATTATAGGTACAATTTGTAATATTTTCATGGTCTCTTTGCACAAAATGAGTGTTGTATATCAGCAGGGGTTCACAAATGTTGCTGATCAGTGCCAGTCTTCCACCATAAGATCAACAGCTTCTGAGATATCAAGCTCTAAAACTAGTCAACCTGGCCCTGCATCTTTGTTTTGGTTGAAAATGTCCATACTCTCATGTGCACCACCACCAAATTTTTTGACCCTCTGATTTAAAAGTGAAGGCATAGGGGAACTTGAATCCACAGTTTTACAGTAATTTAGGCTTTGCATTTATTAGACATGCCATATTGGTTTGGCTCCATCAAGTGGACAAATAAAATGTTACAATCATACCAACAGCACTCAGCTATTATATTGGGTGATTCAGTTTAGGGCAACCTACTTCAGACAGAGTTTTGAGGTTTCCCATGCATTGTGAGAAATCTGAAAATTAAAAAGTATCTTTACAGTCAGGGAAAATACATGAAACTTTAACAAGTAGTAACGCTTAACAATGTCCAGCGTATTAGACTGTCTGTAAACTTCTATAAGAATATTTTTGCGTAAATACACAGAAATATTTTGAAAGTACTTAATGAAAATCTCACTAATACATACTTGCAAAGTTGTTAACAATAAGTGACATGTTCCTGTATTTATGAATAGGGGAGATCTGAATGAAATGCTTTAAAGTTTTAAAGTATTATTGTGCACTTACAACACTTAGAGGTTTGTTGACAGGAATTAGACCATTGTAGAGTTAAGTCTTACTGAATAAACAAATAAAATGTCCTGGGGAACCTTATTTGGACTGGATATATACAGGTGTATTTTGATTGGCAATGTTCTGCAAATGTCCTAGAAGATTACAATCTCGAAATAGCTGAAACGCTGAATATAACACTCCACTGGTGAACGATAAAGCTAACTGGTTCTAGGCAGGGTGTGGCTTCACATCAAAAGAGCTATTATACACAAGGTGAAGGTAATTGTCGGTTTGAATAAATGCATCCCACTTATTACAGTTTCATTACCGACATGTTGATTTAGTTATTGGCAACAACAAAAAGGCACATGTCATTTTTATTTGCTTTTAAAGAATGCAGACAAGCATGCTTTTTTTGGTTACAGAGTAACAGAAAGAGTGCATACTCAAAAGTTTGACTATTTAACACTTGACATCAGTTTTTCAATTTTACTCTCCATGTTCACTGAAATATAAAAATGACTAAAAATTTATCATAAGCTGACAATTTTATATTAGCAACAACTCATTAAATTGCTATTATTCTGTGCACATCAGTCTAATATATAGGTCTAGCATTTACAAGGAGACCTTTACCTGAATTCCAATTTTTGGGTTTTTCAGTTTTTTCATCAATGTTTCTTTGATGTCCTTTGTTTTAAAACAATATATAAGTGGATTAACTGCAGCAGGGAGAAGACTGTATAACATTATCACGCCAATGCGTATATCTGGATTAGGGAATTGAAATCCCAAAAAATATGCTAGATAAACAAAACATCTTGGTACGTAATAAAGGCTTGTTATGAAAATCTGAGGGGTACAGGTGGACATAGTCCTGTAGCGCCCTTCTGAATTGGAAACTTTAAGAACAGCTATGATAACAGCAAAATATGAACAAATTATGATTGAAAGAGGAAATAATAGGCTGAACATTGCAAATCCAAATGCCACATCTTCAATGTATTTGTCTTTTTTGCATGCCAGTCTGACTATTGAGATGCGATCGCAATAGCATTGTGCAATGATGTTGGAATTACAGTAAGATAAAGTTAGAGCATGGGACACGACAACACCCATCCTAAAAAATGTCACAATCCAAAACATTAAGCAAATAATTGAAATAATCTTATTTGTAATCAGAACTTGGTATCTCAGTGGAATACATATGGCAGTGAAACGATCAATGGCCATCATCATCAGAATGAGGGAATGAATAGCACCTAAAGAATGGACAAAATACATCTGAGTAAAGCAGGCACCAAATGATACAATCTTATCATCCCACCAATATCTGGCGATGACCTTAGGTAGAGTTACAAATCCAAAGGCAACATCTGTCAAAGCAAGGTGACAAAATATAAGGTAAGTTGGTTTATGAAGACACCTTTCACAAGCAACAAAAACTAAAATGAAGAAATTGCCAAAAACAATAGATAAGAAAGTGAGAAAAAGAAGGGCAGACACCGGTCCATAGTGCTGTGGCAGAATTCCAGGGAATCCAATGATGTGGAAGTCCTTTATAGTTGTTATATTGGTGTAGATCATTATCTTGTGATGTTTTGCTTTTTTCAAACCTAACATCACAGAATACAGGTATTGTTCTGAAAAAGTTCTTTTCAATCCTGTTCTACTCAGTCTATACTAAAATCAGTCAATTGTAAAAATTATTGCAGTGAGCTGGTCTTAGAAGTAGACAAGGCCTTACCTTATGCGTAAGTCGACACACCTAATCTGCAAATTTTCTCTCTATGTCAGAAAATAAACTGCAATGTGTAATCAAGCAGTTTGTTATTGTCATTGGATCTCAACTTGTGGATTCTTTGCTTTTCATTAGTGCCAAAGAGGAGATAATACCCTGCTGGCTTGGAATTCTCAAGTGAATTTCCAGTAAGAACAACATTTGCACGTGCCATGAAATAACAGTCAAACACTTTGATAAACAGGTAAAACTTTGCTCGTTAGATACACAATCACATCGTGAGAATTGTCAGTAAGGTATGTTGCGGTGTAGAAGGAGATATATTAAAATGAAATTAATTCAGGCCCAATGCATAATATCAACTTTTCCATGTGAAACCCTCATTCCTATTGACCAGCAAATTGTCGACTGGCTGTAGTTACAGATGAGTTCCTACTCCCATCTCACTAAAGTGTTTACAGGCAATACATATTAAAAAAAAACAATTAAAGGGATTTTACTTATGTAGCCCTTGTATTTAAACTAATCTCAATTTATTTGTGAATGAAAAAGTCTTATATGTTCTTTTTGCTTTCATTTTGATTAACGCTAAAGCCTATAAACAGCAGAAGAGTACCAACAACCGTTTGTTGCGATAGCCCATCTGAACAATAAAATGGCACCAACTAATGTCCTGTGTGTGTTCGGCTCATCGGCACCACTTTTAGAACAGGTGGCCAAAATTGCACATTATCTTTAAGAAGTGGATGCACCCTGAGATCGTCTTAGAACACTGAAATAGCAAAACACAATAACAAAGTTTTTACTATAGCTGTTAAGTCTCTGACCTCGTCCTACCAACCCACAATCACCCAAAGTCAGCGAATTGACTGCTGTAATGAAACACCGTGCCAGGAACCAGTGGTTGTCATGCTTACTTGAGCACTCCAAATGCACACATATATATGAAAACACAGAAGTATAAATGAACACGAAATATTGCCAGCCTTTCATTTTTAAAATTTTATTTCTTTTTACATATAGTGTAAAATATTGCAAAGTTTAGTCATCCTTTCTCTGCAGGAACTGTTAAAACTGCACACCATGGAGATACATGCTACATACACATGCTACAGCACACACCACTGGATACTGGCTATCTTTGTGTGCAGTCAGGAAATTATTGTTGCATTGTTTTGCACATGCATCAATGAAGAGCTCGATGCAGTGGTTGCAGAAATTAAGATGAGGATGCCCAATGCATGCTATGGACTTGCGAATGGGAGTCTGCAGGGACAGGGACACCACATGCAACGGGACAGAGTCAGAGCATTCATTCAACATGTGGACAGTCTTGAGGTTTTGTCCAGAATAAATGAATCAGTTGGGATGTGTCATCAGGTGTACATACTCTGTGCCCTGTCCAAAGTACCATATGAACATAGATACAATTAACAAGCTGATCAGGTAACCAGAGTTGGCCGTTTTATTTTCATATATAATATATTTTAATAATTCTGTTGTAATTCAATGTATTTTGAAAGAAAAAGTGATATTTCCCTACATCCAATGATCCTCCAGAGAGCACGTCAAAGAGTCCTTGAGCAGGACATTGAACCCCTAACTGCTTATAATGAGCATGTTGGTGCCTTCCATGACAGCCTCTGCCATCAATGTATGAATGTGTGTGTGAATGGGTGAATGTGAGGCGCATGTTGTAAAGCGCTTTGAGTGGTCAGTTGACTAGAAAAGCAGTCCATTTACCATTTACCAAATAGTATTAAGCATCACACATTTTGTGATGATTTCTAATGAAAGTAATGAAAGTTGAAATAATTTTGAATATGTCAGTGTTTATATTAGTGCATTGCTTACTGTCTTCTATTTACCAACAGGCACAACATCGTCATCTTTGGAGGGATTGATGGCTTTTTACACAAGGTGAGCGGCACATATAGTCTTTGCTAAATTATATAATTGATAAAGATTTTGTCATAGCAATCCTCCAACCACATTACTCATCCTACAACCTTGCCAATGATCCATGCTCTCTTTCTCAATTTGAAAGTATTTGAACTTTCATGAGAAATCATCACCAATTGTGTGATACTTAAAGTGTGTTACTGATTTCTATTCAATTGGATTTCTATCATTGGATGTAGACAAATTTAAGTTTATTTTTTATAGAAATCTATCGCCATATAACTCTCCCCTCTCCCATCTGTCACTTTTTACCTTTTTTTAATGCGTAGATTGCTGCTCTCCATTATAATGAAAATGCCAACCAGGGTGAGGAATGCAATCTGAATAGCGAGGCTGCAACCATGATCAGCATAACAAGGGAGAATACATATATAATTATTCAGATAATTTTACATAACAAATATTTTGTTCAAGTGTACCATACAACTGAATTTACCAAATTCAATCTTGTTGCATTTGCCTTTTTTATTTTTATGTGACCCTGTATTTTTTGTTTCTGTTGACTTTTATTCGACAGTTTTGTAAAGCACTTTTTGAGAGTGTTAGCAGAAATGTTATAAAAACCGAACCTTTATATTAATTGTGCATTGCAGAGTAAATCTTGACTGGAAGATTACATGTCAGTATTGGGTTTTAGTTTACAGGTGTCTGACTGTTCTAGTCCAGGAAAATAGTACATTAATTAAAAAAAAAAAAAAATCACCAACACGTTTATTGTTGACATACATAGCACACATACTTTAAAATACATTTGACACTTTTAGCAAACAGCAACATTTTAATGGTATATTGCTCTACTATATTTCAAAAAACATTTGTATCAATATTAATTTTCCTATTATTAAATCTCTTTTTCAAAGCATTTTTGATATCCTGAGTTTTGAAACAGTATATCATTGGATTTACTGCAGCAGGTAAAAGACTGTACATCATTACCACAACAATGCGAAGTGGAGCACTGAAAGTGAATCCCAAATTATTTGCCAGGTACACAAAGCACCTTGGGACATAATAAAGGCTTGTGATTAAAAGTTGTGGAGTGCAGGTAGACAAAGTCCTAATGCGTCCCTCAGACCTAGACATCTTCATAACAACTACAATGATGAAGAAATAAGAGAAGATGATAAAGCCCAGAGGGACCAACAAACTGAACATGGCAAGACCAAATGCAACAACCTGAACTGCTCTTACATTCTCACATGCAAGTCTTGTTATTGCTATATGGTCACAATAACATTGTGTAATTATGTTGGAATTACAGTAAGGCAAAGTAAGAGCATGCAGTACAATACCCACCATCCATGATATTGGCATAAACCAAGATATTCCGCAAAGCACAGAAATAGTGGTATTTGTGATAAGTACAGGATAATGCAGTGGAAAACATATTGCAATAAACCTATCAAGGGCCATTACCATCAGGATAAAAGAATGTGTAGCTCCTAAAAAATGGACAAAATACATCTGTGCAAAGCACTCATAAAATGAAATAATGCTGTCATCAAACCAATATTTTGATATAATCTTTGGTAGAGTAACAGTACTGAATGCCAAGTCTGTTAATGCTAAGTGCCAAAAGATTAGATATGTGGGTTTGTGAAGAGACTTATCATATTTAACAAATACTAAAATGAAAATATTTCCAAAAGCAATAGCTACATAGAGAAAAAAAAGAAGGGCTGATGCAGGTCCATAATACTGTGGTAGAAGTCCAGGGAATCCAAGGATAAAGAAGTTTTTTATCCGTGTTACATTGGTGTATATCATCACTTAAATTCACAATAAGAACCTATCAGAAGCAAGATATATAGTAATACCTGGAAGATAAAAGTTGTCATTAGATGTGATGAGAGTAATACCTAATAATATGACTCAACAATAACAATATACATAGTGACTGCTTAACACAAGGTACACTAAAAGAGAGCAAAAGCCATTACAATATAATCCCATGTTTTCTGTAGAATATCTAAGTGTAGAGCTTACCTTCCAAGATTTAAATCTGCATGCATGAGCCTACTGCTCCATCTCGTTTTACCACTCTGCCTAATATGTGCAGCTTGTTCATTAATGTGATATATCTGAACTGAATTCAAAGGGCCAAGTTCCCAAATGAATTCCACCAATACAAATTGCACATGCACGCACCCACACACGCACGCACATTATCTTGAATTAGACCCATGACACTTCTAGAAGGCTCTAGAAGGCTCAACAATGATTCCTGGCATCCCAGATTATCGCAGCTTTAACACCTGCTTTAAACATTTTTTTTAAGGACTGGACTCAAACCAAGGGTAAAAAAGTAAATAAAAAATGTAATCATAGTTGTAAGTTTAAAGCTACATTTAGCAAAATTATGTTCACTTTTTTGGAGTAAAAGGACCCCTTGTAATAGGAGAGTCATTTGTAGGTCCCTTTCCACCATGAAGTCTATAGCCAGCCTGTTGTTGTTGCCTGGTTTGAGCTTTCCAAATTTCATTAAGTGTCTCTGAAACTGCACATTCTGCAAATGTCCAAATTTCAGATCAATCACACAAGTGCCATGTACAAAATCTAGTTTAAAAAGCACTAAAATCACTGGCTCCAAGCCCCAAACAATTAAGACTCATGAACTCTGAGCGGTGACCATTTTAGTCACACAAACACTTTTAGTACTGTTCCTATGAGTAGTTCTGAGAAGCTTGATACCTACGGGGCCAGTTGTTGGGCCAAACTACTAACTACTATTTTGCAGCAACAAAACAAGCAAGCTCAAACAACTTACTTTGCTTACTTTGCTTTACTTAACTCTGAACCATGTTGATCAAAACAGGAAACATGTAGGCCACATCAAAACACGGTGAGACTTGTTTCAGATAAATGTATTTTATTGCATACATAAACAATTGCTGAAAGGTTTACACAATGAATATAATTTATTTTTGTATTTCCACATATGACATATAACATTTGACCACTGAGCTAACCTGTTAGTCTGGATAGCTGAGTTATGGTGAGGATTTAATGTACATTATCTTGATTTTCTAAGCTTCAGTCCACTAACCTATTAGTATTTAAGTTTTATTTCTACTCCAATTTTAGTTCTTTTCACCCTATTTATCAAAGTGTCTTTGATATCCTTCGTCTTGAAACAATATATGATTGGATTAACTGCAGCAGGAAAAAGGCTGTACAATAATATCAATAAAATGCGGACATCTAAACTGAAGGAAAATCCCACAGTATTGGCCACGTAAACAAAACATCTGGGTAGGTAAAAAAGGCATGTGATGAATATTTGTGGGGTACAAGTTGATAAGGTTTTGTAGCGCCCTTCAGCATTAGACATTTTCAAAATAACAACAATAATTGAAATATAGGAAAAGAGGATGAATGCTAGAGGAAGCAAGAGACAAAACATGGCCATACAAAGAGTAGTAACTTGAACAATTTTAACATCATCACCACAACCCTGACTTGTAATAGAAATGTGGTCACAGTAGCATTGAGCAATGACATTTGATTTACAGTAAGGTAAAGTGAGGGCATGAAGTACAATAGTGAGCATCAAAGATACTGGTATAAACCAAGCTAGAGCACAAAATATTGATATGGTGTTGTTTGTGATTAGAACAGGGTAACGCAATGGAATACATATTGCAATGAAACGATCGAGAGCCATTACCAACAAGATGAAAGAATGTGCTGATCCTAAATAATGAACAAAAAACATTTGCACAAAACAGCCATAAAATGAAATAATGCTGTCATCTAACCAGTATTTAGATATAATCTTTGGCAAAGTTACAGTACCAAATGTTAAGTCATTCAGGGCCAGATGACAAAAGACCAGATATGTTGGTTTTTGAAGTGACTTCTCACAGGTGACAAATGCCAAAATGAAAGTATTTCCTAAAGCAATAGCTAGGTATGTGAAAAATAGAATGGCTGATACAAGTCCATAATACTGTGGTAGAAGTCCGGGGAATCCAAGGATGAAGAAGTGTTTTATCTGTGTTGTATTGGTGTAGATCATAATAGCTTGAAGACACAACAAGAGCCAGAGCCAAAATGAACCAAAATGCCTGAAAAATAAAAGCACTTCTTAGCTTTTGTAAATTATTATTATCAATATATGTGGTTAGTTCATACTACTAACTCCGCACATTACCAAGTAATTCACTTAGCAAAGATTTCATAGGTTCTGATACATATTGAGTTTACAAAACAGCACAAAGACCATTTTCCCATGTTTTCTATTCAGAGTCAGAGTGCAAGTCTTACCTTCCAGATTGAAGGTTAGCATTGAAATGCCAACAACAATGTCTGAATGCCAGCTAATATCTGCTTCTCATCAAGTCTGACCAGGCATGTCGTCAAGGGTTCATATTCTCCAATGATTTAAAGAGCCCAAATGCTTTAACGCATTTTTTCCTTCTGTTTATTACTTAGGTCATTACAGAAAATTGTAAAAAACTGAAATGACTTAACTTCACTGAGAGCTTATGTGGAAATTGAATCAACAAATAAAGTATATATGGAAGAGTTCCTTGTTTAAGACAAGAAAAAGTGAGCAGCATGGTGATGCAGTGGTTAGCACTGCCTTACAGCAAGAAAGTCCTGGGTTCAAACCCTGGCTGGCCAGGGTCCTTTCTGTGTGGAGTGAGCACATGAACATGCACTTAAGGTGAATTGAAGACTCTAAATTACCCCTATATGTGAATATGTTTGTCTGTATGTTTGCCTTGTGATGGCCTGGTGACCTGTCTGGGTATTTTCCTGCCATCCACCCAGTGTAAGCTGGGATAGGCCCAAGACCCCTTCGACTCTGATTAGGTTAAGCAGTAATAGAAAATGAACGGATGAAAACCTTTGCAGTCTCATCCCACAGTGTTGCATTACCCATGCCAGTCATTTTTTGAACCTCCCACAAAATTTGTATTGCTGCTTACAGCTTTCTGGGTGAAGCGTCTGGCTGCAGGCTTGGAGCCACAGCAAGAGGCACCCACAACGAGAGGACCTTTGTTTTTCCATGATGAACATGGCCAAAGTTTATTTATTTTCACAATCAGCAGTCATAGCCTGAAAAAATCTACCGAGAAGTCTGGAAATTTTGGGCCTCAGCAATATACCCACCAAGTGAGAAGTCAGTTGGATGAATAGTATTGAAAAAAGGATATACATGGGACATACAGACAGACAGAGATTCCTCCATTTATAGTTAGATTAGTACATGCTGAAAAGTCAGCGTTAGTGACAGGCATAGCCTTTGGGTTTCTCTGATGAAGTGAAACTTTTATCTTGTTAAAATGGTAATATGCTATTAAATGTTGAAGTGTGTAACCCTGCCGCTTCCAAATATAGAACTTTGTGTAGCTCTCTGACAGATATTGACAAACAAGAAACTGTAGAACAATAAAAGTATGCAGTTCCACCCAAACTGTGGAGCAAGTAAGTCATAAATGACCTAATTTTATTTTACAGAACAATATTTTTTTTACAAAAAGTCAATTTACACCCAAACTTTAGAGTATAATTGTCACAGCCATTGGCTCAAACATGGTCCGCTTTACTAATTGAACCTCTGGAGTCGCATTATGGAGCACAATGCATGTAAATTGTATGAGTACCCAGTGACTCATCTCTCCTGTTGTTGTACATGTTTGCAAAATAGTCCATTCTTGGCACCATACAAACCATTTTTATACCAGAAGCTTGCAGGCCCAAATAAGTCTATAATGAATATAGTGCGGGTTACTTAAGTTGACTTAAATTCACTGAAATAACACAAATATGAAACATTTGTACATAAAAGGAAAATGTGCAGTTTCTTTTCTGTTTAATGCTGTCAGTCTGGATGACTGAGGGTGGTGAGGCTTGTGTCTTATTATGACATCCAAAACATCAGTCCCTTATTAGTAGACAGTTTTACCTCTATTCCAATTTTAGTTTTTTTCAGTCTCTTCATCAAAGTGTCTTTGATATCCTTAGTCTTGAAACAATATATGATTGGATTAACTGCAGCAGGAAAAAGGCTGTACAACAATATCAATAAAATGCGGACATCTAAACTGAAAGAAAATCCTATAGTACTAGCTACATAAACAAAACATCTGGGTAGGTAAAAAAGGCATGTGATGAATATTTGTGGGGTACAAGTTGATAAGGTTTTATAGCGCCCTTCAGCAATAGACATTTTCAAAATAACTACAATAATGGAAACATAGGAAAATAAGATGAATGTGAGAGGAAGCAAGAGACAAAACATGGCCACACACAGAGAAGTGACTTCAACTATTTTAACATCGTCACCACATGCTTGACTTGTAATAGAAATGTGGTCACAGTAGCACTGAGCAATGACATTTGATTTGCAGTAGGGTAAAGTGAGGGTATGAAGTACAACACTCACCATCAAACACATTGGTATAAACCAAGCCAAAGCACAAATCACCAATATGGTGTTGTTTGTGATTAGAACAGGATAACGCAGTGGAAGGCATATTGCAACAAATCGATCAAGAGCCATTACCAACAAGATGAAAGAATGTGTTGATCCTAAGTAGTGAACAAAAAACATTTGTACAAAGCACCCATGAAATGAAATAATACTATCATCTAACCAGTATTTAGATACAATCTTTGGCAAAGTCACAGTGCCAAATGCTAAGTCAGTTAGTGCTAGGTGACAAAAGACCAGATATGTTGGTTTTTGAAGTGACTTCTCATAGAAAACAAATGCTAAAATGAAAGTATTTCCTAAAGCAATAGCTAGGTATGTGAAAAATAGAATGGCTGACACAGGTCCATAATACTGTGGTAGAAGTCCGGGGAATCCAAGGATTAGGAAGTGTTTTATCTGTGTTGCATTGGTGTAGATCATAACTTCAGCTTATAATAAGAACCTGTCAGAACCAAGAAACAAAGAAATACCTAGAAGATAAAAGCACTGATTAGACTTTTTATATGTTAAATAATAATTATGCTTATTTAGCTCAATAAACTACTAATGTGCAACGTGATCAATCCACAATCAAGGCTACAAGGGGTTCAAGTCATGTCTGGCAACTGTTTAGCATGCAAAAGAGAACAACAGCCACTACTTTGTTCTCCCGTGTTTTCATATTTAAAGTCTGAGAGTGAGTCTTACCTTCCAGACTGTAGGTCAGCATCCAAAAGCTCATTCCAATTTCTGGGTGCCAGCTAATATCTGCTTCTCCTCATATCTGACCAAATACATCCCCAAAGGACTATATTCTCAAATTAACTTACCTGCCCATCTCAAGCCGACACGCAACCAGTTCAGTAAATTAGTCACACATTTTTTTGACAATTTTAAAGTGAAGAAGACATTGTGGCAATTAAAATAGCACATGGATTGTCAAATAATGAAGTAAATAACATCAATATAATCACAAGAAAATAAAAAAAAAGTGCACTCGTCCCCTTCAGTTAAATTCGAACTGGGCACTGAATCCTCCAACCAAAAATCCATCAAACAGAAATACTATGACAATTTCATGTGGTATTAATTTATCAAATTGGAGTGTTTTCTTTCTCTCAAAACTAACAGATTGGGTAGTCCAGTACAGAGGCCCATTATCCATAGACAGATATTAGACAGGGCATGGATGTTGATACAAAGAGTACAATAAGGTGGGTGTTTATTAGTTCCAAGACGGATTTATTATGTATATATAGAGCCTGCACATAAAGAGACAGTACACAATGTGTTGAAGTACATCAATGACCCAGCTGGCAGAGAGAGAAAAAGCAAATGTCAGAAGGCTAACAGACAACCTCATCTCTCAACAATAGCCTTAAATGTGTTACTTAATGACTTAGATTTCACATTATCTTGAAGCAGCTGCAATGAGAAAATCAGGTGTTGAGTAGAAATATGTATCATGAAGCTGAGTATGGCTCGGAGGAACTACATTCACCACAAAGTAGAACCTGGGGCAAGACTTACATAGTGTATTCACATATTTTCCAGTAAGAAATAAGAGTTTGGAAAACAAAAGTAGCTTTTTTAGTTACAATTAAAAAGTGAAGAGGAGAATATTTGCATTTAAGTAGTTTAAAGATTGTTTAAAGATATCAGCTAAATGTTGGTATGTACAGTATGTGTGACAGTATACAGTTAAAGAGTAATAATATTACAGCTTGACATTTTGGGTGTCATGTAAGATTTGACTTTCCTACTCATATTTACCACTTCACTGGGTGATTGTAGTGCACTCTACTTACAATTACAATATTTTTTACAGAATATGAAGATAACATCTCATAGGGTGTAAGATGGCACACTAATACTGAGATAAATATTAGACTTTAAGATTGAGTCGTTTGACTCCAGAACACTTGTACTGTATTGGACAAGCTATTAGAAATAATTTTTTTGTCATTTTTTTCCCTCCTTTCTGCAGTTCTAAAGAATCAGTTCTTGGCTATTTTTGTTGTTTTTGTTTGAAATAGGGCTGTGTTGGGCCTCATGTAGAACACTAATAACATTATAACACATATTTTTATCTTAACTTTGTACAAATCAGCCACATTGGATTCAGCAAACACTTGTTACTTCAGACAATTTTCCTAAATAAATACAATGAATTCCGACAGTGTAAACAGACTTGTGAATTAGCGTAGTTGACGCCCCAAAAATGCCATGAAAAGCAGACATCAAGTCTTAAGTTTCATTCAAAAAAATTATGTGCAGTCCTTGGCTCCCTGCTTTTGTCCATTAACATGTTACCACTAGGACACATAATCCACAGACACAATATTAGTTTCTGTTTCTATGCAGATGACACAGCTTTCTTCTGTTTTGATCCCAGTAACAACCAATTATTCACTCTCCAGGCATGGCTAAATGAAGTTCAAATCTGGCTATCGAATAATTTACTTCAGGTGAATACAGACAAATCCAGAGTCATTATCATAGGCCCAGATACCACATGTAATCACATCTCACCATGACTTGGTTCATTCTCTACCAGTATCACCTCTAGCTGCAGAAATCTCTCTGCTCATGCTTAAGCAAATAGAACCTTGACAGACTTCAGTTAATTCAAAATGCCACTGCCAGACTGCTCGCTTATTCTAACAAAAGAGTACATATAACCCCAATTTTAGCTTCATTACACTGATTTCCCATGTGTTTTAGAATCAATTTTAAGATTTTAATTATCACTTTCAAGGCACAGATGGGATGGCCCCAGAGTATATCAATGAATGTTTAATCCCTTAGGAGCCTAAGTGTAGCCTGAGATATTCTGGTGGGTCCCTTTTAGAGATGCCAAGATCTAGATTGAAAACCAGGGGTGACTGGGAATGACCTGCTGGTGGAGATCAGGCAAGCCACATCTTTGTCCTCTTTTAAATCTATTTTAAAAACACATTTTTTAAAATGCGCTTTTACTTATCAGTTCCTTGTTGTATATGTCTAGTAATCTATTGTTTTATTATTTTAATATCTTAATATTGTTTATTCTTACCTTTATCTTCTTGTATGTTGTTTTCATTTTATTATCACTTCATTGGATTCTGCTTTTATTTTGCTGTTGTGAAGCACTTTGTAACTATGTTTTGAAAGGTGCTACCCAAATAAAGTTTATTCTTCTTGTTATTGTTATTGTTATTGTTATTGTTATTCTTATTCTTATTCTTATTCTTATTCTTATTCTTATTATTGGCAGTACTTTGATGGCATCACCTTTGTTGGGGAGATCAGTATCACTCTGATGTCACTTGGAAAGTCATCCTAAATTGCAGTTTAGTGAATTTGCAATGTACCTATATCCCAAATGAAAGAGAAGATGTGTAAACTAGCAAGTGCCATTATTTGCCACCAGTTCATTCATTCATTCATTCATTCATTATTTCAGTCATTTCCTTTACAGCCCAAGAAATAAGGCATTATAAACTCTATTTGAAAAGGTGTTACAACAAGAATGGCCAACATTAAAAAGATGAGGGGGTGCCCCATTGGATGATCATGTAGAGTGCATACCACATACTTATGAGTGCAATGGCACAGGTTGGATTCCAGCCCATTCCCTTTGCTGCTCATCATCCCCTCTCTCTCTCTCTGCCCTGTATTTCCTGTCTCTCTCCACTATAACTATCCAATAAAGCAGAAAAAAGAAAAGAAATGAGCTTATTTTAAAGGATGCAGAGTACCTATGTGGAAAAGGCCTTCAATATTGGACTATAAACTTTTAAACTGAAATATAAAGATCAGCAACAATAAGCAAATAGGTGAGGACAAGAAAGGCAAACATTTTGCATAATATCTTTGTTGTGACTTCTGCATGATGGACTGAACCTTTTTTATAGCAAAAATTTGCAAATCAGAATTACTCTAGAATGGATGTGGATAGACTTTAAAAAATTTTTTGACTTGGGGCACTCTGGTAGGTCATCATGTAGAGCACGTACCATGTAACTGTGGCGGCGTGGGTTTGATTCCGAACCACGCCTTTTGCTGCATGTCATCCCCTCCCTCTCCCCCGTCTTTCCTGTCTATCTCTACTGTTGCTGTCAAATAAAGCAGAAATGAAAAAAAAAATGCTGACTTAATTTTAAATATGAAACTGAACATTGCTCATAATATGAAACAGGCATGTCTGAGGATTTAACAATTTAACAAGGATTTAATTCAAAACTGTGGAACCATGTTGATCAAGTTAGGAAACATGTAGGCACACATATTTTACTTGAAACTGAATCTGTTCCAAGTTAAATGCAATTAATTGTATCTATAAACAAACAACAATAACAAAAAAAAGCTAGCCTGCCAGCCTGGATGGCTGAGATATGATGAGGATTTAGTATACATTCTTTTGATGTTCTAAGCATCTGTCCTCTACACTATCAATATGAACGTTTAATCCCTACTCCAATTTTAGTCCTTTTCATCCTCATCATCAAAGTCTCTTTGATATCCTTAGTCTTGAGACAATATATAATCGGATTAACACAAGCAGGAAAAAGACTGTACAACAATATCAATAAAATACGGACATCTAAACTGAAAGTAAACCCTACATTATGAGCCAGATAAACAAAACATCTGGGCAGGTAATACAGGCATGTAATGAATATCTGTGGGGTGCAGGTTGATAAAGTTTTATAGCGCCCATCTAAGTTTGGCATTCTCAAAACAACTACAAAGATAGCAATATAGGACAAAATTATAAATGTAACTGGAAGCAAGAGACTAAACATTGCAAGACCCACAGCAACATTTTGAACATATTTCACATTTTCACCACATCCCAGGTTTGTAATTGAAATATGGTCGCAGTAGCACTGCACAATTATATTAGAGTCACAATAAGGCAAGGTGAGGGCATGACTTACAACTCCCATCATCCTAATAAATGTCAGTATCCAAGTCAAACTACAAATAATAGAAATGGATTTGTTTGCAAAAAGAACAGGATATCGGAAAGGAATACAAATTGCAATGAAACGATCAAAGGCCATAATCAGCAGAATGAGAGAATGAATAGCTCCCAATGAATGAACAAAATACATCTGAGTGAAGCAGGCAGCAAATGATGTAATCTTGTCATCCCACCAGTATCTGGATATTATTTTTGGTAGTGTCACAGTCCCAAATAGTAAATCATTCATTGCCAGATGACAGAAAATCAGATATGTTGGCTTATGAAGACTCTTCTCACAACCAACAAACACTAAAATAAAAGTATTTCCAGCAACGATAACCAAGTAGGTAAAGAAAAGAATGGCTGACACTGGTCCATAATATGTTGGCTCAAGTCCTGGGAATCCAAGTAACATGAAGTCTTTAATAGTTGTTATGTTTGTATATATCATTATTATTCAAGCAGCACAGAAAAAAAAATCTGGAAAGAAATTTGCAAAATGACAAAATTGTAGTTAGTCATCTATGATCTCTATAATCAAATACCATCTGTATGTAGTTTTTATAATCTAGGTGATTTCCTTTCTGTCACATTTGACAAGTACAACTTAAACATTTTCTTTGTTAAACATCATCTACTCTGCAAAACAAGCTTACCCAGCTGTGCCCGGAGGATCCTCATCCAGTCTGAGTTCCTTGTGCCACTTTAATGCTCTTCACTGGTTTGACGTAATATTTTTCTGACTCCAGTGAAAATGTGACAATACCATTGTGACTTCCTCATTTAAGTTCTTCTACATGTGCTGCTGACCAGGAATGCCTTATAGTTCATTGAGCCAATCCAGCAGATTATCATATAAACTGTCAGTTTATTCTGCAGATATGCTGGGTATAATATTGGCATTACAATGGATGGAAAAAGACCAGATAAAGTGCTCATACGTTTTATTTGTGTATGTGTATATTCTTGGCAATCGTTTAGGGGCAATTCATTGATGGAGGTGAATTTTAATTTAGATTTTAATTACATTAATTTGGGGGTTTCAGTATCTAAGGGGGCTGTTTCTTACCTAATCAGACTGATGAAGGAATCATTAAAGTGCCTGGGGAAAAGGAGAAATAGATGTTGCAGTTTGGAGAAGGAGAGACAAAAACTATTGTCAGGAAGGAAGGGATTAGTAAGTGGCAAAAGAGATGCACTACGTTAAGGTGGTGACATGAAATGGTGAAGAACGTGCCTGTGAAACATGTTTAAGTATTTGAGTCATTACCCAAATTTCTTTTAAACACAGACTTATAATATCAGTGTAATTTTATCTTTTACTTTCTCCATTTATGCTTTATTAATTAAGTCCCACCCTTGTATTCACCTATCACTCCCTGTTCTGTTCATGTAAATACTCCACTGTTTGATTTTGTAAAGTGTACCTTCTGTGGCACCATATTATCTTTGCCTGCAATTATGTAGTGGGTTTTTGCACTAAACGATGATTGATGAGTTTTGGCCCCGCAGACGCGAAATGACCTGTAGTTTGTAGAGTTTTCACTTCTCCTCTGGTAGGACGCACTGGATGGATCGAGCTTAAAATGTATCCTCCTTTGCCTGTGACTGGAATAAAGGGAATAAACTTGAAAGAACCTGAACATATCCTAATTTTTCATTATAAACTTTAAGAGTGCAAAAATACATTTGATGCATTAAAGTGGCTATGAAGCAATTAAAAAAACTGTAGCACTTAGAGTCTGTCGAGATGATGTACAATTTTTTTAAGAAACTCACCTCTCAATTATCAATATTTTTCAGAGTGTAATGAATTCTGATTAAATATGTCAGTGGAGAAATATTAGGAAGAGATACTGACCTATGTATAATTCCAAGGCAGCTGATTAATTTAATTATGTGAATGAATTATAAGTCCTCCAGGAATAAACAACTGCAGTTCTGGAGAACTCCAAGGGAGTAATAAATTGATAGTTTGAAAGGTGAGTTAATATCCCCAGTGTTAAAAGGTTCTCTCTAAGCCCAGGCGCAAGACATATGTGTAATCACAATGGATTTCACTCAGAGTCTAAAGCTTAATGTTTCATTTATAAAATGTTGGACTGGATTGGATCTTTTTTCATATGTAGGTGGACAGATGTAAAGTGCCTGCTTGTTGTTATTGCCATCATATTATTAGTAGTAGTGGTAAAAGTAGAGTAATAGTAGTCAGAGAAGTACTATAGGAGGGAGGAGTATTTGTATTACCAATATAGGTTGTAGTGCAAGTAATCGTAGTGAAAGTTCTTCACTGAAACTTCAAGTACAGCATAAGTACAGTGACAGCAAAATTAACCATCAACCATGTATGTTTCTACAATAATCCACATTTTATATGTAGATAACATGTATGTCCAAAGATAGTTGCAAGAGAGCAAAGACTTGTTTTGTTATAGGTGGCTGCTCCACTGACCCCTAACTGGAAGGTGGGTGAGATTTTGTTCAGAAAAACCTTATTATCTATATATTTATAAATCTATAGGGGACATAAACATAAATACACATATTCTTAAAAATCACTGTAGGTACTGGTTCAGTTTTGGTCCATCCATTTCTTAGAGGGCTAGGTAAATTACAGTTACAAATAATAGAATGACTTTAATTTACTTATCAGAGTCATTTTTATGATGTGGTGGAAAACATTTCAGGCACCTTTTTTGGGGCATTGTCAAGTAACATTTCTTTTGTAACTACTACAGTTACAAAACAAATGGATATCTGCATTGGACCGTAGTTTGTAGTCAGTCTGGTGGTAACTATTATGACTCAGATCTATTTTGTTCACTGAATGTGTTAGTGGGCTTTTGTGTGTGCCTTCATGAACATATGTTGTGAATCATTCAAGATAGAGACAAAAATAAAAAAGAATATTTAGGCTTGAGACTAAAATGAATCCATGATCTTGACCTATGAGGGCTCAGGCTTTATGAATGAGGTGGGCTATTGCATTCCTGTGATCTGTTGTTGAGCAATTCAGGCTGCATCTACTAACAGTGCAGGTCAGAAATCTCATTTCTAGCATTGTAGGAATGTTGTTCATTTTTACAAAATCTAAACTGTCATCTGACCTAAAAACGGCATACTTGGACAATGGACAAATAAAGAGATAGTTGCAACACAATGATTGGCATTAAGTAAAGGGGAATACGTAATACAAAGAAAAAAGATTACATAAGACTGTTTGAAATGATTATTCACTAAGGTATAGAGACACAAACACACCCTTGCATGTGAACCTTAATCACACACTTGAGACCACTGTTGACATGAGACACTAAATAGCTTCCTCTTGGGGCTCATTTACTGTGTTGTTGCTTTTGAGTATCATAGGTCAAAACAAACGTGTCATACTAACTCTTATGTAACTTTTTGAAGGCAAATAGTTGGACGCAACACAAAAACATCTGAGAGGTACAATGCTTACACGTGTGATGTAGAAAAAGTTCAGTCTATGCTGCTTGTTTGAAAAATGTCTGACTATTCTGTAGATTGACAAGTCACTTTGGCATTCATGTAGTATAATGCATTATAATTTATCTTGGTGCAATTCCTTGACAGTAAATGAAAGTTGCACATACAGTCTTCACATAAAACATTTCAACCACCCACTTGTCAAATTTGAGGCTGCTGACCAAGAGAAAATATTCCCTATGTATTAGCATTGGGCCGAAACTTTGACCTTATCCTGTGACCTTGACCTTTGACCGATTCTTATTAAAATCGAATCAGTTCTTCCTTTCCTGACCCTTAATTGTTCCACCAAGTTTGGTCCAAATCAGATTACAACTGTGTGAGTAATGTTGTACACACACACACATACACACACACAAACACACACAGACGGACAGGACCAAAAGCAATACACCTGCTTGTGCTACTGCATGCACTGTAAAGATGGATCGAACACTAAGATCAAAGAGACCAATGATTAAACATAGGTTAAAGCAAGACAGTGCAAGGTTGGTGGTAAGCTTTTGTTTGAAATTTAAACAGATGTAGCAGTCTTCAGATCAAAATGGAAGCTGTTCAAGAGTCATCACCATTAAAGTCAGCGGCACTACAAGTCTTTGTTTTTAGGGTTTCTATCCGTGCATTCACACTGTGCGATCACACTGGGACGAAGTGGAAGCGGCAGCAGCAGCAGCAGAATAATTCCCGTTGTTTTCTATGGCTTCAGAGCGTTGAGTGGAGCGTTGCGGAGTTGTGACGATCGTCAATGTCACTTCAGCGACACTTCAGTGACCTGACCTATCAGGATTGTCAGAATCAAATAAAGTGGAACTTAAAGCATATCATCAACATCTAGAGAGGTTGCTCAGTTCAAGTTGACGAGCCACTTGTTACCTGCAAATCAGATTGAGAGATACGCTGTGCCCGCTTAAAGGGAGCGTTACGCTCACTTGCAATGTGATCAGCGCTCTAGTAACTTGGTTGATATGTCACTCTATTCTAACTGACAGTGAGCGGTGTGAGAGGCACCACTTGTATTTATGAAATGGTCTCATTGAGCTTCATGATTTTAACCATCAAATCATGAACCTTTTGCTGCTTTAGTATGGCCTTTCATAACATTATGTTGTAAAGAGTTATCATAGCTAACATGCTAAATAGGTAGCATTAACTGACAATAAATGTCAATAAAACAGAGAAAAAAAAACAATAGCTTCAGAGCATATCATTAACCCCAATGTTGGATACAGTTGTTCTCCAAGCATTGTTGAAACAATCGGATTTGTGACTTAGGCTTAGATATTTATTCATGTATAACTGCAAAGATACGATGTATACGTACAAACTACCTCCAAACTTTTGAACAATAGTGTAACTTATAGAAAACTGAGAAGCTTTTCTTTAAACTTCTTTTCCATTCTGTACTTGCCAGGTGGAACTACTGCTCATGAAACAAAATTACATTAGCTGGGAAACAAGAAAACATAAATCTGTTGATAGGTGATGACCCTGAAAAGCTGAGCTGTAGCCAACAAGCTGTGTTGATCACAGTGAGAATACAGGGTAAGACATTAGAATCAGTGCATCTAAGGGCTCTAATGGGGACATACTTTGGTAACATTATTTATATGCTCAGGGTCAAATCCATAGACAAATTTTTAAATTAATAAGAAAATCTTTAAATCTATTCTGAAAATGTGCAGAGACTTAAAAACAGGAGTGATGTGAATTTGGTTCCAGTTAAAACCCTTGCAGCAGCACTTTGTACGAGTTGTAGCTGTTCTACTGTCTTCAGAGGGCGTGATTCTGAGAATTACTTTTTTCCCTTCTTCTTTTTGTTTGTTTGTTTCTTTTTGTTTGTTTGTTTGTTTGTTTGCTTAGAGAGAACCGTTATAATTATCTTGGTAGTCTTTCCTTGTCGTGTCTGAGAGTAGGGAGGCCTACATATGTCTTGTGTGTCTTGTGCTTTGTTTTGTTTCCTTCTGTTTTATTTTGCTTGTAGACTGTATTTGATCTTTTTTTTTGTTTTGTGATCTCTGCATTAGGATTTTACTTGAAGCAAAGTCCAGTGTGATTGGATAATGGGCTGGTCCAATAAGAGATCACTGGTCCAGTCAGCCTTTAACGTCCCTACTACTGTACAGGAAGACCCAAAGGATGTCAAGGTGTCTGACGGTTGTAATGAAGTTGAGAAGACTGCAGTTATTGCTCTTTAATATAACGTGACTGCAGCTGGATATGGCCTGTAACTATTGTTGTAGATAAGATATTTTTGCATTGCTTTCTTCCATTTGGCAGTGTTTTCATCTTGATATATTGTTCAGTATGCCCTTGTTGAATGTCTCAACCAAAGTATCAGAATTTGTTATAGGTGGTTTTGATACAACTGACAAACCTGTGGCAGTAGGGGTGGTGTTACTGATTATCTATGTTCTAGTCATGGTAGGCAATGTAATGAATGTACTCCTCATTGTTTGTGACAAGCAATTACACAAGCCAATGTATCTTCTGATTTGCAATTTGGCTGTTGTTGACATGCTGTACAGCTCCAGTGCCACTCCAACAATGATTGGGGTTCTGATCGCTGGTGTTAAGACCATATCCTATGTGTCATGCTTGGTTCAAATGTTTGTTTTCCACTTGGCAGGGGTAATGGAGATGTTTGCTTTAGCTGTTATGGCATTTGATCGACTGATTGCTATTTCTTATCCTTTAAAATATCATCGTTTTTTAACAAATGTTCGCACTGTTGTCCTGACATATGTCCTATGGATTGTTGCCTGTGCTTTTGTGGCAGTTATGCCTGCTGTTGTGATTCCTCTGCCTTACTGTCACTCAAAGCTTAAGTACATTTTCTGTGACTTTGCTGCTGTAGTGCGAACTACTTGTGTAAGCCCCTATTCCATTTTCAATATGATAACCATCATAACTTTCTTTCTATTATTTTTCACCTTTGGTTTTATTTGCCTATCCTACTTATGGATCATTATTGCTGTGAGATCATTCTCCAGAAATGACAAAAAGAAAACATTTAGCACTTGCTTGAGTCACGTGATTGTGGTAGCTTGTTATTACTTCCCATTATTTATTCGCGTAGTCTTGACCAGGTTAGGTGTGGTGTTAACACTTGAAGAGCGCCATGGCTTGATGATTGGAGCCATTCTTGGTCCATCTCTTGTAAATCCTTTTGTGTACTGTTTTAGAACTAAAGAAATAAAAGATAAGATGCTTAAGAAATTCAAAAAAACATGAGGCCATTGAATAGTTCATAGAGCTTATGTAAATACTTGTGACATATCAGACATATATTGTGTTTTGAAAGCTGCATTCTTGGATGATGTGTTTCAGTATAATTATTTAAAATTTGTAATGGTAGAAACACACTATCAATTATTTATTTATTTATTTAAACTTTTCAATATTCACCAAAAATATGTATTAGAAAGCATCAGACAATGTCTTCTAGCCTGTGTTTCATCATATTGTATTCTTTTGCAGGTTTTGACAAGATGCATAAAATGTTTTTTAAAAGTCACCCTAACAAACCTTTATAGGTATCTTGTCAACTCTGAAGCCACTCTGATTTCTCATGTTGTTTTTAACATTTGTTCCAGTGAAATGGCTTTTCAATGGTTTGTGAAGATGGAGGGAAGTTCCCTGGTCCTAAAAAGCAAGATATATGTGTGAGTCCATCTCATGGCCACAAAGGAAAAGGAAACCGCCTTTTTAGCACAAGCAAAAATTGTGATACTTGAGCATGTTGCTTTAGATACAAGATAAACCTGGATGTGTCTGGATAATGGATATTTGTGTCAGACAGCTAATGTTGCTGAGGTAAACCCAAAAAAGTTTTTGTGACAGAAATTGTTGTCAGAAGTGCTGATGAATGAGGGATTTCCAGGTTCAATGTCATTAGGATTTTTTCCTCTTATTTTCACTATTACGGAATGAGGAATTATTAATGAATGTCAAAAATAGTTCAGGTGGTACAACTGTTTCTACATTTTGTTTCACTTACCACTTCCTTAAATTCATTAAAATGAAGGAAAAAAATCAGTCTCATGGTGAAGCATTTCAAAAGCAA
>OMKZ01018086.1:15100-46963 GCA_900302535.1 Neoniphon sammara | reverse complement strand
AAAAACTTCCAACAGAGAGGACTTAAAAGCGGACACCACAAACAGAAAAGCCTGAATTATTCTGTTGTTGGACATAAGTGGTCTGATCAGTGCAGAAGATCAATGCATATTAAAGCTACAAATGGCAAACAGAAACTGCATTCAATACTCTTTTTGTTTTGTATCTCAAAGTCAGTAGAGGTGAAAACTAAAGTGAGCAGCCTTCGGTATTTTTTGATTGAATTTCTGAACTTTTCCAGATCCATGGAAGTCTGCATTCAGTTACAGTGTCAAGTTACCATCAGGCCGGCCACAGCAGATTGGTGAAAAGCAATCTGTTTTATTTTGCATTCTAGTTTACTGCCAGTTTTATGGGCTGTTTGAATATGATTTGCATTGGGTGAGGCAGATATATGACCAAGTGCAGAGATTGCTGTCCAAGCCAACAACAGTAGCCAAGCAGTTTATAGGGTAGATGAGAATTCAGAAAAAGTGAGAGAGGGGGGCCTGTTGCTTTGAGGAGGTCATGTGTTTATCTCATTTGTGCTGTCAAAGTGTCCTTGAGCAAGACACTGAACCTCTAACTACTTCCTAATTGTCACTCACAGTGTCAACTGAATGTCTAAAATGTAAATGAAATGCGACTCACACATTGCAGCTGATTTACTGATCCAACCCAGATGAAATAGCTGCACTGACCATTTATGCGAACAATGATTATAAAGTTTTATGATCAGTTTGATAACTCTAGTTCAGCTGAGGTCTCTGTATGAGATAATATAATTTGGAGTGAATAATCATGTTAATGGATTACTAGATGTCCTCTAAATCATCCCTGTGATTTAGTTAAGACAATGGAGCCATAATTTATTGTATGCTTCAGTGAATGTTCACCAATCCATAAACTTCAGGCATGTAGATTCCCATTACGCTACATATTTGTACATTTGTGTAGTCTAACAATGTGCCTGGTTATTATTATCCAAGAATATTTTTATTTTTGTCCGAATACTTTGTTGGCTGCATCTGACACTGCATACCTTGTTCTGCTCATACTGGTACTGGATCTTGAGGGTCTCCATGGCGCGGATCATGGCCTGCATGGAGGTGAAGATGTTCTGGTAGACCAGCTTAGTAAAGCCCCTCTTATCCTCATCTGTGTAGCCTGTTCCATGGATTATCCTCATCTGCTTGATGAAAGTGCTCTTGCCACTCTCTCCAGTGCCTGGGAAGAGAAACAGCACAGATATTGGGGATGAGCCAAGAATTTCAAGAAGTGATGCGGAAGGGTTAATAATATTTTCAAATTATCATGTCACATCATTTCTTATTGTTAACTGTATACATAATGACAGTCTTCTTTTGCCCATAACGCCTTATTGCATAGACAAACTCAGTCTTGATATTTTTATTTGCATTGGGGCTCAAAAGTCTGAGTCCATAGTGTGTGTTCATTATATATCAGAAACTAATAAGACATTTATCTCAGTTGATTCTTCTTATTCAAGAGCACATTATTTAGAACTGACACAAACCAAGATTTTTCAATTGAGAATTTTATAAAACTGAAATATATCTGAATAGTTCTTACAACATTTGGTAAGGGTTTTTCAAATTGTTGTCACACTGTATACTGTATTTCAGTCATTTCATTCACATTAATGCTTCTAATAAAACGTGTGAATTGTTTTGGTCCTTTAACAAAATAATTTTTTAGTACTTTTACTTTATAAAAGAACTTCTGTTAAAAATGATTTTCCAGTTGTTTATTACAATGTCTATAAACCTTAGTGAAGCACCGTTGAGCCAAACTGTTCTCCTGAGCACTGAAAAACTATTCCAGCACCAAGTTGCAGCTAATTTGAGAGTTTCTAGGGAAGGAGCACAGTGAATACTGGAGAGATTTTTCAAACATGAGGTGATTATGCCACCTGAAGACCAATATGTCAATGTAACATCTTTGAGATAAAGATGTTTAAGTGTAAGGCTGCATCAAAGATAAAAATCCAGCTGAACAAATAACGCGCTACTCCAGTTGGGGCATTCAGTCAAAAGGCAGCCTTAGTAGTAAACTTAATGAGAAAGTAGTTGTTTCCAAACCATTTACTTTATGACAAAATAAACCTAAATGTTGAGCATGGACCAAGCAATACCAAAACTTTGCTGTTGAAGACTGTAAGAAACTCCTTTTTCTTCCAGTCTTCTGGAAGAACTCTGGAACTCTTGTACAGATGAATCAAAGTTTGAACTTTTTGGCTGCAATCAGAAATCTTATTGTGGGGAAATGGCCACATGAGATGTTAATGCAACAGTGCATAAAACCTACAGTCAAATATAGTGGTGGAAATATTCAGGTGTGGGAATGTTTCGCTTATTCTGGAGTTGGTGACTTGCAACTAAACGAGCCAGGCCTATTTTAAGTTCCAAGGAGGGAGCAAGAAGTGCTGACTTGCATAGCTTTCCCTCCACAGTTACCAGACCTAAACCCCACTGAATATCTTTGGAAACATTTGAAAAGTGAAAAGATACTGTAACACTACAAGACACTCTCTGGGACGCTCAAAAAGAATGCAGGAATAATGTGGATTCTCAAATTCTGCGAAAACATCAGACAAAGTGAAGGACGTGATTAAGGCAAACAGTGGATATACCAAATATTGAGAAATTTTGACTTTGAGTAAATACTTCAACTTACATTAGTGAAAAATGTCTTTTTAAGAAATATCAAATATTTAACTAAAAATGTGTATTAGTTAGTTCTTAGTAGTGGGCTCAAACTTGTGGACAACACTGTACTAACTTAAGTCCAACAACTTTGTTTTTGAAGTAATCATATTGTGAGGTTAGTATCATGTTAGTTACATCTCAAGTAATTTGCTACACCAACAATTGCAACAGGGCCTTTAAACCTGAGACAAGCCACAGTCTATTCACTCCTGCCAAAAGAGCAACAAATCAATCAGCACCATCATTTACTCCCATAACTCCTCTGCAAATGTACTTTCACAGCTTATCGTGGAATCATCAACAGATTTTCTGCTTCTCTAAGAAGAGCAGAATTAGCAGCAGAATCTTCAAAGTCATCAAAGTGCAACTCTGCCTTAGTCAAATTTATCCTTTTTACACAATTGATCCATCTATCCATTTTCCGTCACTTATCAGGGTGACAGCGGTAGCAGCCCAGGTACTCTTTTCCCCAGCCACGTTCGCCAGCCCTTGATTGCTCCCAGGAAGCATCCTATTAGATGTTCAAACCACCTCTACTAGCTCCTTTCAATGCAGAGGAGCAGCAGCTTTACTCCAAGTTCCTCCTGGATGTCTGAGCTCCTCACCCTGTCCCTAAGGATGAGCTCAGCCATCCTGCAAAGGAAACTCATTTCAGCTGTTGTATCTGCAATCTCATTCTTTCAGTCATTACCCAAAGGCCATGACCACAGGTAAAGACTGGAACATAGAACAGTAAGTCAAGACCTTTGCCTTCAGGCTCCACTCCCTCCCAGTACAATGTCTGCACAACTGTGGCCGCTGACCCAATTCATCTGTCAATCTCCTGCTCCATTTTACCCTCACTTGTTAACAAGACCTTGAGATAACATCAAGCTTGAAGGCAGATGTCTTGAGGCATTCTGGAATTAAAAATAATGATGGTAAGCTGTAGAACTGGTACTGTAACTGAAAAATCCCTAACTGAACTAATATGGGATCGCATCAAATCGAAATTGGCATCGAACTGAATCGGGACCCTGTGAAGCAGAATCGAAGGTGGATTGCTTTGGCCCAGGTAACTGCAAAACAGGCTTGACTGACAGTCTGGTTAACTGGAGCAGCCCAGAGCAACCACACTACGGCTGTACGGCTCACCTCAACTCAACAAAGAGCAGGGTAAACCGGGTTCAGTTCTATAATTTGGTATCACAGACCATGCACATGCACAAACACTCACAAAGAAAAACTTAGTCATACAGAAAAAACTTGTTGACACATGCAGGGATATAAACTGGCAGAAATTCACAGAGAACCCTATATATCCCTCTTAGCCACAGTAACCGTCCCAGAGGAGCTTCCACAGCAGCTTCTGTATCTTTATATGGACATATTCTGTGTGCAAACCACCAATCTAGGCTTTAGGGACGTCAGCATCTGGATGAAAACATCAGAGTTCAGTATACTGTAGATGCCGAACTAAAGAGGCACATTAACAAGGATAGGTAGGTAGTGCTCTAACCCCAATTCAACCTCTAACTATGCATCTCTCACTCTCTTTATGGTCCTCTCTTCAGGGCAATCCTCCTCTCTTCCACCCCCATCCCACCACCTCTTTTCTTCCTCTCCAAACCCTGCTCGAGCTCTCCTCCTCTCTCTTGTGTAGTAGCAACCTGTCCTCTCTTCTCCCAACACTCAGTCTGAGTCACTACAGTTTCAGCTTCACTGATTCTCTTCTCTGGCCTCTGCCTTCCCCTCTCTTCTTTGTTATACCTATATCAACATGCCTCTTCCACCGACTGTACATCCTTCCTCTGGTTTCTATGCCCCCCTCACCACCCCCACTCCTTATGTCTCACATCTGCGATCCGATCTTTGATGAAGGCTCCGCCATTATTATGTGCGCTTCAGTTTCCATTTACACTCTGATTCAAATGAATTCATCTGAAGTGTGGCAGTTCCTCTGTTCTTGACATGTCAGTTTTTGTCTCTCCCCAGTCCCTTTGTCTCTCTCCTTTAGCCATTCGCCTCCTTCCTGTGTCGAGAGGTAGTGCCTGCTCTCTGTGTTTGCTCTGCTGCCTTGGCACACGTCAGGCCGTGCTGAACCAGGCCAGACCAGAATAACACAGAAAAGGCTCATTGCGTACTCTCTGTTTTCTTAGTCTCTGTAAAGCGGTGAACCCCAGCTCCCTTTTAAACCTCTCAATGCCTAACACAAGAGATTTCCTCTCCTCTTTAAATGGACTTACTAGTGCCGAATCACTATGGCTTGGCATGCCTCGGTTACCGACATCGACCTCATATACAGCTGTAATAATGAAAAAGCAATGACCATCAGTGACACCAATAGCAGTTATAGGCACGTTATCAAAGAAGAGCTGTAGTGGCTTATAAGATAATGGAAAGCGCTTTCTATTTAAAAGTAGAACTGGTGTTGCCAGGATAAAGTAGCTCATTTTCAAGTGTGAGGATCTTCCAAGGCTGAGGGGAGTAGAGTCTGACTCTCTCTGACAGAGGAGCTCTGTTGAGTGTACCGCGAAGGAGTGCCCTGCGTGCAGCCTGCCCTCCAACCAGACAGGATCTTTCGCTATGGAAAGCAGGTCAGGCAACATTGGAGTTTCCCCTTCAGACAGAGTATATCTATGAGACGGGGACATAATTAGCAGCAGGCAAGACACAGCCCCGGAGAGTTCACTGTCTCATTGACTAAAGAGCTGAACGGAAGGGAGGGAGCTCTGACATGTGAGGGGTGAGCGTAGGAAAAAGGAAAATATCGAGTAAGAAAAAGGAGAGGAGAGAGACAGGAGATCGGTGAAGCTGAGAGAGAGGGAAAAGAGAAAAGAGTAGTCACATTAGACAAGGCTATCGGAGTGTGTGCCCAGTGAAAATCATTGGACTGACCTATGTAGGAGCAATCAATAGTGGCATCTTATGCAGTCGAAATCTCCAGACACACACACATACACACACACACATACACACACACACACACACACACACACAGCCAGCGTAGAGGGGGCATGACTTACAGGCATGATCAGGCTAATTCAACAGATCCTATTGTTCTTCTGCCTAACTGGAAAACCCAGCAGAAACATTTCTCATGGACAAGTTACTGTACATTCACTGGTGCTACTCCTCGGGGATAATGCTAGTTCCCATGGCAACTCCTCTATTGCACTCATAAATACAAGGCAGAAAACACCAGCAGATAGGCCCGGCTGATAGGCTCTGTCTCCACAGAGCTTAGTTAAACATGCAACTTAAGGGGGCATTTCTTAATCCCAAAAACAACCTCAACCAGTGCTCTCCTCTCAGTCTATGGGAATCAAATCTATTCTGTAAAGCGCTCTAGTTTTTCTAGCAAACATTGTCTAAATCTTTTGGGGTTTTTTTTTTTTTGTTTTTAGGTTGTTTTTTTTTTTAGAATCAAGGACATAAAGTGTCACCAATGTCAGGGTGTTCAGACCATACAGGCTTACCAGAGACTTTAATGAGCAATTCTGAAATCACCAACACAGCAAAGCCGGACGGGCAGGGCAAGGAAAAGCCCAATAATCACACAGCCATGACGTTTACTGAGGCAGAACCATGTCACTCTGCCTGCGCCTTGCACCGACCTGGGTATTACTCATTCTGCTAAATAACCATTAACTTGCAAAGAACAGGAAAAAAAGAAGAAAAAAAATAGAAACGGATCCATTTCATTGGGCCTGGCCAGCTGGAGGCCACAGCAGGCATTTCAGCTCCAAATTACATGAGGAGTAATAACTTAAAGCACAGTCTGGCTTCCCCGTCGAGAGGGGAAGAGCAAGGGAGGGAGTAAAAGAGATAGAGGAGACGGGGAAGAGGAGGTGCAGAGGGTGACAAAGCACGGAGGAGAAAGGCCCTCTGTGTAAATGATTCCTTAAAACTTCACCCGGTGCCGCAAAGAGGAAGCTATGGCCACCTCAGCAGAAAGTGGGAACACGCTGGCTTCAGGCCTCTCTGACTGACTGCAGCTGACTGACAGACTGAGCACAGAGACGACATCCGGACTGACTCTTTGCCTCATTTCGCTGTTTGTGCAGCGATTGACTGACTGACTGACTGACAGCCTGGCTACACTTGGACCAGCAGACTGACTGATGCTTCAGCGTACAGCTGCTATGGATAAGTTCAACACAGCCTGCTGGAGGAGCGGCTGTGTGAGAGAGATATAAAATTCTTTCTTATTCATTTCCCGTGACACTGTCACAAGATGAACTCCTCCTACCCACTTAGCTCCACCCCCCTCTCTGGTTATATGTATAGCTGCACTGTGACCAAGACAAAACCGCAGGAAAAATCAACAGGAAATTGGGAGTAAGTGGAAAATGAGAATCTTCATTAGATATGAATAGCAGTAAAGACATGTACAACTATTTTTTCTGCTGAAAACCATAGTAGTGATAAATGTTTGCTCATGTAACATTTGATGAAATTATCTTTTGGAACTATGAAGAGTCTTGAGGCGTCGATGTTAAAGGAATGGAAGCAAGCAGCTTAAAAAATACACACACAAATAACAAAAAAACCTTGAAATCAAGAAAATCATGACAAATATGTCTGTGAGCCATTTCCTCTAAATACAGCAGATAGCCAAGTGGGCGCCATGCCCCGCCTTGACACCTGCTGCCAAGCAAGGCCATTCCTCCAGCTACCCATCTATGGCATGACATCTGCTGCTACATCCCCAGCTACACTGACTCACTTCGACAACAGTCTGAATGACAGCCTGAATGCCTTCCTGTCAATGATAAGAGAGGGACTGGAGGGAGTGGGTGGGAGGGATGAGGATCTGTTTGTCTGCGTTCCTGTTCTCTCCTCTTTTGCAATCGGATGTGTGATCCGTGTGTCTGCAGAGTGAGTGGACTGGAAGAGCGCATCTAGGACTATCTCTGCTGAGAGAAAGTCAGACAGAGTGAGAGAGAGGAGGGGGAAAGCACAAGATCTCTATTCCAGTTTTGAGAACATTCCTTGCATACTTTTCCTTCTAAAGGACTTAAATGTCAATTTAATCATTTTGCCTATTTTGGTTTCCATTTAATCAAAATGCTAGTTGTACTGGAACAGCAGTATTTCCCATTGGGCAGAAGGTTTGCAGCTTGCAATCCTTTCTTGGATGTAATCTAATTGCGCTGTCTCCAACTTTACTTCCTTCTTCCAAGTCCGTGACTTCACCAAGGACTTGCTCACTGCTGGTGCACACTCACACATGCACCATGGCAGTTAAAAGACAAACATAACACAATATAACTTAGAGATATGAATGCATATATTGCTCTGATTAGGTCATTAGGATAAGAGCATAGTAGTTTCTGCACAGTGTCTAAGATTCAGGTTCAGTTTAGTGCTGAAACGATTAATTGATTAGTCAATAAACATGAATAATATAAAATAATAAATAAATAAATAATAAAAATGAATCTATATGAATGAATCTATCTAGAAAATGAACTATAATCTGGATAAATTAGTAATTGTTTTATCCTTATGTCAAGTAAAAATACCAAACATTTAATTTGCCACTTTTTGCTTGCGTTTCTCTGTTTCTTATCATTATAAAATTAGGACTTATACTACTTTAGATTAATTTGGCTGCTTGTCAGACTAAGTAAGCAATGTTGAGACCTCATGTGGGCTTGGTAACTTGTGATGGGCATTTAAATGTTAGCTGTAGTCCTAGTTCAGTCAACAAGCTTCCTTTGCATACAGTCCACCTTGGCTGATAAATACCCCAGTCCCTTTTAAAATTTTAGTAGTTACCTAATTTTTTAGGAATCAATCTTAATTCGACCCCCTTTCAGTGTCCCAACCCTCCACTCTTAACATTTGCTATGAGACAGACAAATCCTTCAGGCCCAGCACATCCAGTCCTGACAGGGATAAGTAGAGGCTTTAAGGAGGGCTGTACAGGTAAGTAATAGCAAGCTAGCGGGCAGGCAGTGTCATGAGGAGTGGGCAGTCTTTCACAGGCCTGACTGCCACATAACTGCCGAAACTCTGGGTGTGTCAACATCACTGTTTGCTTAACCAACAGAGCCGCCAGACAAACAGTGCAGAACTACCAACACCTACCTGCCTTCCTAAACCGCACTGGGAAACTCAATTCTTTATTGACGGCAACAGAAGTTAGAGGTTTCAGAATTGTACCTCTGGAAAAAATGGTTGATATTTCTGATACAGTATAGGTACAAAATGAAGCCAGTATAGTGTCAAATGCTGTAATAAAAAATGCTGGTTCTTCTTTCACATCAGGCTACATATGGACCCACTGCCTGCAATATGGCTGCCTACATACGTATGGCTTTAGTCTCAACTGAGACCAAAGGGGCATCACAGTTAAGAACATTAAGAATAAAAAAATAAATGAATAAATATGACCTTCTTTGGTTCAGAAGGTATTTTCTCTATGTTCATAATCTCTGGTGCTAATTAGTCACAATCATTTTACAGCACAATACAGCAACGATATGGTAAGAGACTCTGACACTTTAAAAATGTTAATTAACACTGGTCCTGCATCTGCTTTGAAAGGTTTTGTGTTAAAAACCTTAATATCAAGCAGTAACTGTAACATATGCAACTGTCTTATGATCCTGCAGAAGTATTGGTATGGAAACAGTGAGATTCTTGTGTCAAACTGTTTATTGCCACCAGAGGGTATGCACAAAGAGAAAATACTTCCAGAGCCTTTATAGCCGGCCTATTAAATTGGCGGCCCGCGGGCCACATCCGGCCCAGAAACAACCTCTGAGTGCCCCAAAGAGCTTGAACTAAATAGGCTATTTTAATACCAATTTTAATATTTTAATTGTAATATTATTTTATAAAAATTACTGATTTTAGAGCCAAAATAGTTAAAGCACTACGAGAGTAGTCTAAAATCCGTCCACAAAACGAGCAAAAGACAGAGAAAGACAATCAGGATATCATTCACGAATCTTTTTTTTTTTCATGTGACGCAATTCCAACCACGCTTAGTAGCTTTTCAAAATGTCTCTGTCAACCCTGAAATGTCAAAGTGACAAGGAAAACCGTCCACTTAACCCTTCCTGGACCGGAAAATTCTTGCTTATTTTACTCATCTCCAAACACCAAACCAACATGTTTAATCTGCAATAAGTGCATTGTGGTAGTTGAAAGAATATAATATTCGGTGAAAAGCACCAAACTTTCCAGACAAACTTTCCTGAGGGAATACAAGAGAGGGACACTAAAGTATTTCTGCACTTTGTGATGTGCCTGGGTCACATATGTGACAAAAAATATGTTTTAATTTCAAAAGTGAACCAATGGACATTGGTATTTTTACCACATTTATTTGCATTTGTTTAAAATTTGTTATTACCAAAAGCTAAAACATTTTTTAATAAAAGGTTTTAAATAGGCTGCTGAAAATTCCTAGCCCATCTACATTTTCTAGTTTTAAAATCTGTCCCAATTGAATTTCTAATTGAATAGCCCTGCTTTACAGTCTCAAATCTGCAAGAAGCAGTATTTTTTTTTAAGAAATAAGAAGAGAGATCAATTTCAGATGACCTCCAAAATAAAAGCATTCAAGTTTCTCCACAATTCTGAACAAAATCCCTAATCCTAACCAGAACAGACACTGAGTGAACATAGTTTGCTTTTTAAATGCCCATTTCTGCACTACATTTTTCGAAGTATCACAAAAATCATATTATTGTAACACTACAGTTCTATAATGTTATAAAGACTAAAATTTAAACCTTTGAGACAAAAAATATAGAAACAACTGTAAAATGCTGGTCTTTTATTAAATATATACAGTATATAACTGATTTGAATGGATAACAAAAACTCCACTGCTTCCTGGCATGTGTCCAACCCACTACTGTGGTATTTTATCATCACAGAGCGTCTGGAATACATTTTTTTTCTGCGGCAGTGATCTAGAGGCCCCGAATATTTCCCCCCACCCCTGTGTGGAGTGTGTTTACATTGTCTGTCATTGATGTCCGCTGATTCTAACTGGGTGACGTGCAAATCTTGTGGTGCTACAATTTGCATGACAAAGTTATGTAAAATGAGTTGTGTGTGGAGTGTGTGACTTTCTAGGACCGCTACTGTCATCGCCACTGACTGACATCAAAAGGATTACTGATCCTTAACCTCCTCTTTGGCTACAATTACACTTCATTCATCGCTTCAGTTGGACTTTTATCATTTTGACCAAATCGGGACGCAGTAAGTGGCAGATCTAGAAGAGGACGCCTATGAAGTGGTCGGGTTTGCATTGTGATAAGACTCTGACATTACCTGGCCACAATCCAGCAACTGTGCAAGCAGCGTAAAGAAACTGAGTGGGAGAGTGGGAAGCAAGTAGCGCAGACACTCATTTAAACAAGCAGAGCCACAGGGGACACATCACAGACATTTTCAAACCAAGGGTGGACATACGGCGATGTGACCTGATAAAATCCAAAATTTGGAATTAGATCTCAAAAATCACACAGGATGACAGCTGTAACCATCACTTTTAACTCGAAGGCAGACGAGCAGCCTAAGAAAAGGCAAGGAAAGGCAACACTTCCTATAGACTGGTAAAAGTTGTAACACCACAAGCAAATAAAATGAGGTTAGATGTCCTGCTCCTAATTAAATTAGCAGTGTAATCACAAGAAAAATCTATTTAGTATCCCACTGATGACCGTAAAACACAGCCAGGGCAGTCGGATGAGATGTGTTTGGATGCAAGTATGCTAAATATGATGTCTCTCATTAAGAAGGAAGTAGGGAGGCCGAGGGCATAATTGATTACCAGTGAGACACAAATGAGATGCACGTGGCTGGCAGTGGCTAGAAAATTGTATGTCAATACAAACCAATATGCACTTTAAGGGGTTCACTGATCAATAATAAGCCGATACACAATTTAAATAGGTCATTGTGATCGGCAGATCACGGTTTAAAAAAAAAAAACATTCATTTGCCAGATCAGGAAAGCAGTTGAGTGCGTGTCACAAAAAAATGGGCTATGAGCCAATTTGTGGCAGTCAGCAGAGTCTTAGCAGTGTCAGCATGCTGTCCATCTGCCACTGATGGGTCATTTCTTCAATGCTGCGTTATTAATTGGGCAGTCTATGATTACAGATCTAGCTTAATATATTAGACAGAGGGCAAAGTGTTTGTTGCCACAATGAAAAATGTTTCATGCACTACCAGCAGCAACATTTGATTCTGTACCTCTGTCACACTAATATGTAACTATGCTTGGTTTAAACCTATGATTTAGGCATGGATAGGCCAGCTCTGCAATAAGAACAATCTGATAAAGACAGTTCTATACTGGAGCTTTGCAATTTATGTCTGCTGTACATATGATGCTTGTAATGTGTTGTTGCTACTGGAAAGTCTTGGAAAAATGCATCATTTCAATCAGCAATATGATCGGCGATTTGCCAACCACTCTGTTTAAAAAACAACTGGCAGTGAGAACCGGCCCCAGAGTGCCTGATTGGAGCATCCCTGATGCATTTAGCTACAATTACTGGCAACTTGAATTGGCACTGCCAAACTGGAAGGCCGGGTCAGGCGTTATGAGGTGAGCCACTTAAGATTTCTGGGAAATAAGTTCATGTGGGTTACGATTAGCATTATCAACCTTGGCTAACAGTCTGTCAGCGCTTTTAGAGAAAGAGTAGTAGGAGGAAGGATACAGGGAAGCACCTGCCAACTTTGCCGTCAGCAACACTAGCGTGCGTATGAGGATAGTTGGGATACCAGGGGGTAGCCCTATAATGGCCTGAGATGCTGCTCACACCCTGTCTTACAAGTCTCCTTTTGGGTCCTTTCTGGACTCATTGTGTGGGTTGTTCATCTTTGTTTGAATCTTTATGTGTACAAAACCCTGGCATGATTGTTGTTACCTTGGCAGCAGCTAACAGAAATCCAAATAAATATGGCTGACACAGGGCTGATCTCCTTGGCTTAGCGTATGACTTACAAAGAGAAACCATAATGGGCGTAGGTAGGCTCTATGCATGAGACATCCTTGGGTGTTGCCAAAAAAACAAACACTGATTAGCCTAGATACCACCAGTTTAAGTGGTGTGCACGCTGACAAAAGTGTGTGTTTCATGTGTGTATGTACAGTATCCTCAGTCCCATGTCAGTACTTACAGAACCTGTATAGGGGCATACCAAAATGCATTGCTGATGTCATGCATTTAAAACTAGTTCATGACCTCTGTTACTTGTCATCCCCTTGCTCTCCTCCTCTGTCATTCTGCACTAGGATCTGATGAAGCAGGGATTCTTTAAAATAATGGAAAATAATGGAATATGGATTAAAATGATCCATATTCTTAAAAATATGGTAAAATAATGACAAGCGTGTCAAAAAAACAAAATACATCAACCTGTCATATGTAACATGGAATTCAGGAATTAAAAAGAACATATTGATAAAAATCCACATAGTAATGCAGTTGGAGATTACGTTAAATGTGAAATGTAGCCACAAATACATGCAGAATATTTACGAAGAGGGCCAAATGTACTTGATTTTCCTCTTTTGAAACATGTTTGGATAATATGAGTAATTTTGCACAGAAGGTAAAAAGTAAATAACACGTGATTTGTGCTGTGTGTACTAGTGCATGTTTTACAGGTTTCTATCCATATGACTGACTTAGCCAAATGGTCCATCACTCAACACTGGACCCACATAGGAAAAGTGGAAGTCAGTGTTTCCAGTCACTGTTTCCACACTGCTACAATGTGTAACTAGCGCGTTTCCACACCACTATAATGTGTAGAACGATGTAATCAAGTGCTGGGAACTGGCGCCCAAGTTCACAATTGACAAACACATTCATACACATGAGCGTACACTGGGCCAGTCCACACCGTCAGCCTTCAGTGCAGTCACCAAAGCAAAAGGAGACGAGGAGGGAAAATCCCGGTCAACCTCCAAACAGATTGTGGATCTTTCAAACAGCTCACATTTCTTTCAAACAGGATTTTTCTTTTCCTGGTTTTGAGTTCGTGATTACTTCAGTTCGACAGTTACTATTCACCAAGTGCAAATAATGTACACAAATTTTTCTTAAACAAATTGGTTCAGGAACATATCACAATCTCCCATAATGACATGAGTACATAGCAGCACACGTGATACAGGCATAACAGGACCTCACGCTTAGTGCAAGGATACACTGCAGGATATGCAACACTGTGTGTTACACAAATTATTATTTTTTTCATTATTGGTTAATCTATCATCTTTTTTTTTCAGTCAAACAAACAATTATTTGGCCTGTAAAATGTCAAAATTAATGACAAATGCCCATCACAGTTTACCAGATTCCATAGTGATGCCTTAAAATTCTTTACTGTATCTGACCAGCAGCCAAATCAATAAACAAATTCATTTTACCACATGAAACAGAGAAAGCAAGCAAATCTTAGCATTTGTAAAGATGCAACCAACAAATAATTGAACTCTCAATTTGACAGATGACTAAAGTGTTTAATCAGTTATCAAAATTATAATGAATTGAATTTCTGCCATGCACACACAAAGAAAATCACTATGGCTCATCTGACATCCTAACAGATATAGTTTATCTGTGTCAATTTAGGCTAACAAATATGGATCTCAATGTATAATCAACAGCAGCACAGTGACACAGATGCATCAACACACACAGTCATGCCAGTATGAATGAGATGTGTCCTACGAGCTGAGGAAAGCTCATAGATGGGTGCTGTTACTGCGGCTCCCTGTGTTCCGGCTGCACACATTTAATTACTTGTGACTTTCATTAGCTACAGCGCAGGCGGCAGAGTGCTCGTCTGACCCCGGCTCTTCCTCAGCCTGCATGCAAGCCCACAGCTAGCTAACCACACAACTGAGTTGATCCAGCCTGTTACTGATAAACAGCCGGAATAATTTCCTCCACTTAGAAACATCAGACAAAACCGCTGATGCCACACAACTACCCTGCCATCTGCATAAGTATAGCCAGCAGATAAGCATTCTGCACTGTATCTAAACTAAATTCAGACAACAGTAACCAAAAACTAGTGCAGTTTGGAGGGAGCGTCATACAAGGATAAAATAGCATAAGCAAACATTTGAGTCATTAACATTGTTAAGATTGGGTATTAATTCCTGCCAAATGTTGGGATTGTTTGGCATGTGTCTGCCAGCCACAGTGCCAGGCGACTAACACATCCTGAGGTTCATTTGTGTTCTTGAAAGATATTGCTGGTAAAAATGTGAAAGTTAGATGTGAATTTCAGAATGCAGCAGCCACTGTGGACGGTGGTTGAAACAGTTAAGTCTGTTGACCTGAATCATATGCAGCCAAAAACATCATAGGAAGCTACACTGTGCTCGGAGGTCTATAAAAGGATCAGAGAGCTCCATAATAGATGCCAAATGAAGTGAGACAAGCAGACTACACTGTAACTCATACTGTAGCTAGACAATGGTTAGATCTTTTTTACACAAGCTAAAATAATGTGACAGCACACTCCCACTGCCGGCTGAAAAAAAAGTGCCTCCTGCAATTTGTAATTTAACATTTGCATCAAAAACTGGGTTGTGATGAGGGAAAGGGGCAGTCTTCCGAATCAATCTCTTTCAATTCTCTTTCAATGAGTCACCATCCTACCATCTCCTCTGTGAGCAGGAAAAACAGGACAATGTCTTTTTTTTTTTTACGCCCACCACTTTTATATTTCTAATCAATGTTTGACAATATGTTGGCCAACTGAACCAACAGATGCCTTTTGTGTACTGCCAGTTTCCAAACACACTCGCACAGCCAAAAGATTTAGAGCCTTCAATTCTGCACAGATACCAATAGTTTGGTATCTGTTATTTTCTATCATTTGTTACACATGCACACAAAAAAAGATAATGAACATTAATCAAGTCTGGTAGGCTGGTTTATCCTGGGCTACACATGCTCACAATAACAAACTGCGCTCTTGGTGTGCTCAGTAACTGGTAGTCCAACATACGTCAGCCGCTTTGACTATTTCACCAGCCAAATATGACTGGTGGAATAGAAATCAATCTCAAAACAATGGTTGTTTATGGCCCAAGTGGACAAAGCAGTTAAAAAAACCTGGCTGATCAATCTCAGCCAAAAATTTATCAGCATTTGGCTGGTGTTTGGTGGCAATTTCTAGTGTGTTTAAAGATAAACACTACCAAGTGCTGAAAATCAACCAAACTGACTAAAATCTAATCATTACAAATTCAGTTCTACAGTTTCACAATAGGTTACTTCACTATTGTGCTGTTGCAATACCAGAAAATCACAACACCAAAATGTAGCAGTATCTTTTTTTTTCCTTGTAGAATTTTGGTCCATACGTGCAGCAGTATATGTATGTGTCAATACAGCAATACAGTGTGAAAAAAATGGGTTATATCCCAGCGTCAAAAATATACAACCTTTATGAAGACAGAAGTGTGTGGTGTTTAAGGATTTTTTTTTCTTTTTTCTTTTCTTTTTTTTGTGACTGCTCCAATCATTTCATTTTAGTCAACTGGCTATTTTCCATTTTATTTAAAGCCTGATAATGAATCAGGTCAACGGGTGTGAGATAATGATGATTAGCAGGGGAATCAGTATTTTTACATTTCCATACATAAATACCATATTTCTCCTCTCATGTAGGCACAGTATGGGAAATGAGTACTGACCGCAGTACTGTTGTAACACATTACACGATGCTAGTCTGCACAGCGTCGGAAGCTGTTGGCAGAAGGTTAGTGCAGCAATGAGCAAGCGCGCCCTTTTAACCAAAAAGCCTGGGTTCAATAAGTCATGACAGCAAGCCACCAACCTGCTGAAGTATCCTCGAGCAAGACACTGAATCCCTATCAACTGCAGGGACACTGCTCTGTAGCTGACCCTGCACTTTGACCTCCCTGTGGAGCGGGACAAGCTGAAGGACAAATGTCTTCTAGGATCAATAGAAAGATCATATAATAAAAGTAGAGTGGCTCTGCTAGTCTTCATTAAACATGAAAATTGGCCTGTGGATGACACAGCCTAGTCTCTGGAAACCAGTCATTTCCCAATGAGGGCCACCTCTAGACTAGACAGTGACAAAATGCTCTCTCCCTTGAAACAGACTTAATTAAAATGAAGTCCTTTTCATCATAAGAGGCGAATGAGAGCTTCAAGGCAGGAATTAAGATGAAAACTATATTGCAGAAGAAGACTATGAAAAGAAGAAACTGTGTTGACAGCGGGTTGTAAGGCAGAAGCCTGTATCAGAGCCTCAGCCAGCTTTACTTGACCAAACTCCTGTTTGATAATCCAGGTAATCCAGATTAAGTCCTATGGTTTTAACGCATCACTAATTGGCTAACAAATAAATCATATTAACACCACTGAATTCAAACCATTACCAGGTAGGTCACTAACGACCTTAAACAATAGTCTTTGTTTACAGCGAGAGATTAATAGCATGAATTACCAACAATTGCCACTGAAATGGTAATCTACTTAAAAACCTTGCCTCTCTTTTTTATCTGAAAGTGCTTCAAATTAGTGTTTTGTGAGTCACATTAAAAAAAAACTAGTCAAAATTAACCCTCAAACAAGCATCATCTATTCTGGAAAAAAAGAAGATAATAAAATCTTGACTCATATAAATGCTGTCATCACAGACCAATCAACTCAACTCAAGCAATACAGCAACATATCATTTATTAAGAGCCAGCAACCAGTAAAAAAAGCAATCTCTTGACTCCGTTACCATATGATTGATTGTCTAACTTGTCTTGCATGTAAGTGTGTCATCAACCTGACAGCCAATGTCAAAAGGCCTTTATGTCAATCCTGGAGGTACAAGTAGGGCAGGAGGATATCCAAAAGGGCAAATGAAAGTTATGATCTAATTATTTCCTTAATTGCTTTCCTCAGAACTTCAGAGATGCGAGTTGGAGAACATGCTGGCTACAAACAAAACCTACACACCTTCCAGTTCCATGTAAATTCCATTCATTCAAACTAAGGTTTAATCATCACAAGCGTCAAATCTCACAAAACACTGGGTCAGTGGCTGCACTGAGTTCACTAACGTTACTGTTTCATGGTAGGATTAGAGTAAATATCTGGAACTTGTTTTGCATATCATATCACCTAGGGAAATTTTGTGGCAACCAGGAAAAGTGGGTTATGCAACAATCGACAGCGCCTGTTGCATGCAACAAATCAACATTGACATTCAAGTTAACAGCTTTTGCATTCTCTGGTTTTTGTTTGTTTTGTGTGTGTGCGCCTGAGTGTGTGTGTGAGTGTGTCCCCTCTCCTTTTAATTTGAGATAGACTACGTGCTTAAAAAGAGATTGAGAATCATGCCTACCCAGTAAGAGAAGCTTCAGCTCCCTTCTTGCGTCTCTCTTGTCTCGCCGGAGTTGTTTGTCGATTTCGGCGTTGATTCGTTTGGACTCCTTCGCCTCCTCGCTCAGGCAACAAGCCATCATGGATTCTAAAGTCATCACCGCAGGAGCTCAAAAGCCCGTCTTACATGGGGCGCTTTACTACACCTCGGACAAAATACCCGATAAATAAAGGTTCCCTCTGAGTGACAACCCAGATGGTGACAGCTATTTGGGAAGAAAATCCGTTTTCAATGAGTATATCCAGATACTGTTAACTATGCCGGATGCAGTTGCTGCCTGGTGCAAAATTTGGCCTTCCTCGCTGATGGCAAAACTGCTGTCAAATATTTGACAGCCTTGTCAAAGTCTTCTGTAAATCCTGCGGCTACAGTGACTGACAGTTGATCACTGAAAATTACCAATGCAACATGTCCATAAATAAAACACCACAATTTACTGCTGAAGATACAAAGCAACTTCCCTGATGCACTGCCAAGTAGCTGAAATTAGTTTGGGCAACTCGCTCAAAAAAGCTAACTAGCATGCAAGCTATACACTGCTAGCGTTAACTTAGCTAGTGTCACAGCGAGAATCAGCAAACTGTGATAACGTCTGTTTTCAATTCTTTTTCCCAAGCGGCTGGTTAGCGTCTCGGTGTGGCACTCTTAAAACACGTCAAAAATTCGTATTGCAAACTACCAACTTCGGTCCCAGAGACAGTGGGACACACTTAACTGATACTGCCACATTTGTACAGTCTCCTGGCTGCCCAGCCGAGTACAAGCCTAGCCGCCCCAAAACCAGCACCAGACGCCCGCGCAGTGACAAAGAGCTCCCGTCAAACTGTCCATCTGCTAGCTAACCCAACAGCAAACCGACAAGCTAGCTCACTGTCAGAAACACTCGACGAACGCAAACCCTAGAGTCTGCATTTATCACCCGCCTTACAATTACGGTCAATGTAGCTAGTTATCCTGTTGAAATCCACTTGCAAGCCGAGGCACCCAGTGACCAGCTTAGCTCACTAGGGTAGCTCGCTAAATGGGTAAGATAGCCACGTTAGCTTAGCTAGCCATCACTGTTGCTGCAGCCAACTGGCTAACCAGAGAGCTGAGTCTGGCAAAAGACCTTCATTGTGCTGTGTTCTCCAAAAGATGCCGCCAGGATCAAATGTTGAAAAAGGGTAAATGTCTTAATGACAGTCAAATGGGCCCTTGTAGTCTTTGCATTTCATCGCCCCTGCTATTTTTTCTCCTGGTGGTGGTCGCTCGTCACCCACTCATCAGCCCCGTGGATGTATTAAACTCGATCAGCCCCCGTGCGGCGCTGTTGCTGACGTCGTATGGGATGCAAATGATTGACAAAGGCAAAAGCAAATAGAAACAGACATTTACGCGTCTTAGGCGGGCTCTGCATTTTGTAAGTTTGTTTGAGAGGAACTCTTCCTTTTGGAGGCGTGTCAACTAAAGAAACACATATTTGACTGGATGGGCAACGCCCATTCCCTGTCAAACACCAGTGGCGACATCCATCCACATCCTGCCCGTTGACTTATGAATCCAAGTACTTTATTACGACGTCAACAGCAATTTCACGGTGAATAATAAATCGATTTCTGGGACGTAACTTGAGTACTATGTTGCAGAGACAGTTGTCAGATGTCTTCTAAATTGCCAGGATAAACCCTTCTGTAAAATCTGTGATATTGACCTACCTTGCCAAGATCCCCTCAAAATAAATAAATAAACAAACTCTGCCCCAATTATTTCCATTGCCAAATTCATGCCAAGTTAGTCATCAGAGCAAGACTATCATGTGGAATACAAACTCTGCAGACAGCCAAAAGGGAGCAGCCAGGTCTCAGCCAGATGCAACGTCTGTATGAGCAAATCTGACATCCTGACAAAATTTTAAATTTATCTGTGACTGGGGCGCTCCCTATTGCTGTTGTACTGGTGATGACAGTGATAATAATTATGATAATTATTATGAAAATGAAAAGGCAAATTGACAACAGAAACACGGGGTGTACTGAAGTATAACTTGAGGTGGACTTAAACCTATAGCTTCCCATCATCATCATCATCATCATCATCATCACGCCCATTGGAGCAACGGACCTACAAAGTCACATTCATGTTAGTCTTTATGTGTGTTATTATTTAGGACAAATACTCCATTTGTGCCTATATCCTGATGGTTGACAGCTGTTTTATTGCGCCACTGGTTCAGTAGTGAGATAGAGGCTGGATGACTGCTGTAGAGCCAAGTGACATCTTGTGGACATGTTATTTAATTGCAGAATTTGGGTAAAGTCACAAACACGAGCTGAAAACTTGGTACATGTTCAAATGTGTTGTCTTTGATGCCTTATCTATTTAATCTTTTCAGTGTGTCTTTTCCTTTCATTTTTGCAGGGAAAATAGCACTAAATATTACAGTTGGGATTCTGACCCAAAGCACTTGAATAAATCAATGCCTTAGGGCTCTAAACACACCTAAGTCTTTCACGGTCATTTATTAAAATACTTACAGGTGGACTACACCCAGTTTATGGGGTGTGGCAGCATATAACAAAGCAAAATAGTTAAATCAGGTACATTTAAGCCATTTAAGAAAGAAGAGATTGGGATGGTTTATCTTCAAATTCCAAATCAGGAAACTGAGCTCTTGAGCATTTGTGCACTGAACGCATGGAGAATTTGGAAGCTGAAAGCATAAAGAGGTTGAGATGTCATCTACTAGGGCTTGGTATGATTGGTATGATCGAGGAAATCTTCAAACATGACTCATGAGATTACAGCTTGACCTACCCACATCTCGCTGTGATACAACTTGGGCTGCTATGCATTGCACAAGTCTTCAAAGTGACTCACACCACAGAAAAATGTTCGAAGACCAGCCACTTTCTCCAGCTACTTTGAACCATCTGCCATGTGATGCAAGTAAATAACACCTACTCTATATTAGCTGTATTAACATGGCAAATGTGTATTTTCATTACTTACCATCTTAACTCCATGTCTATCTTATAGGAAAGTATGCTTTCTTTGCAGAATGTAAGTTCATAAAGACAATACTTTGTGCATACTTTAGACAGTCTCATTTATATACAGTTATAAACACACACACTAGCAGACATACACACATTCAGTATATGCTTAATTATTTTCTTCTTTTCCTTTGACCGTCTTCATTATTTTATTTATTATTATTTTTTTGTTCTTTAGGCCTTTTTCTATTATATATTTATGTTGTCAACTGTCTGTCTCTTCCATCTTGTTTATATTGCAATTTTAATTGTTCAGAGGGGATACTGAAGTGCATCCTCATTTTGTGCTTGTCTAAATTAAAGTCTATTTGAAATATTTAATGTGAAAGCTCATTTTAGTCAACAGGAAAATAATACCAAGGTGCTTTTTTATGTGCCAAAAAGATAGATAGATAGATAGATATAAAAATAGTAAGTGTGGACAATTCAGCATGGTGACATCTCTCTTTTTCAAATATCCATTTCCTATACATATTCAAACTGCACTCAAAAAATGTCTTTCTTTCTTAATTTACTGTGTTTTTCATACACGCTCAAATCTACAGCACCCTAAAGAGCTGGCGTTTAAACCGTAACCGCTGCTGAACAGTTTACATAATCCGTGTGTTAATTCATTGTCAGAAGTCGTGTAAACATGACAGGAAACAGCCTGTGCTGCTCCATCTCCAGTGTGCCACAGCTTGTGATGACTGTTGTCAGATTAATGATTAATCATCCTCAGGTTCCCACAGCAGCCAGTGACAGGGGACAAAGTCTCCTCTCTTCGCCCCCTTCCTGCTGCCTGGAAGGATTCACCTCTGCCAGCAGGAGAGCACTACATGCACACACCTAATTTCCTGTATCTGGCAGGGAGAAGCAGATACTTTCCTGTTACTGTCAGTCCCCACCCACTAACCATGCTGTATTTCCCCACCACCTTCTTTCTCTCTGTACCTCCCCCCTCACTCTCCTTCCTTTTCTTCTTCTCTCACTTTCCTTCTCTCTCCTTCCCAGTGTCACTCAAATCTGCACTGTCACCTCTCCTCATGTGCCCTCCCCTCTTCTCCTCCCTCTCTCAATTTTTTTTTAAATTTCAACTTGGCAAAGGCATGTAAATGTGTTGCCAAAGCATGAGGAGGGAAAAAAACAGATAAATGAGATAAAGGGAAAAGAAAGAGGATGCTATTAAAAAAAAATCTGGCAATTACAATAAAAGTCAAATGTGTAAATGCAAGCATACAAATATGATCAAGTGTGGGAAAAATATTAGTATAATCTTGTATTTAGTTTTTATTTACTTGTGTTTTTTTCAGTTTCAACTTATTGGCATGACAAAGAAAAATAAAGACAACATTTTGGTCATAAAAGGGAAGTGTAAAAAGAGGACATGAGATTGACAAATGATTAAAGAGAATACAAAAGTGGTTCATGTGTCCTATATTGCAAAGATAAATTCATGTGAGAAAATTCATACAAATTAAACACTAAAGAACTTAAAATTATAATGTTTCACCTTATTTTACACAGTGGCAGGAGGCAGGAGCAGATAGATTTCTCTCTCTCTCTCTCTCTCTCTTTCTCTGTCTCTCTCTCTCTCTCGCCTCACCTTGTTCCCATGGCAATGTGGAGCTCGGGCGATCTTAATATCTGAGAACATGAAAGCCTGGACAAACCGGTCCTGCCGGCTAAGACAAAAGATTGACACCCGAAGAGCTGGCGAGGGGAAGGAGTGACAAAATACCTGTTGTGCGCTTTCATGTCTGCCTGGAAAACACTTTGAGAGTGATTCCTAACTGTTGCCCTAATGAAACATCACAATAACATTTCTCTGAAAACTTAATGCGTCTGCATTTTTCACCTCATTTTATATCTTCTGTGGTAGCCTATCAGTTCCCATCACGTTGCTATTACATTTTATGTTCATAGTTTGCTGTCATTCTGAATAATAATTGTACAATTTGGTGTGTGTTCTTACGCTCATTTCTGTCAAGAGAGTAAATTCACCTTAAACTTTTTATCATCTAAACTACAATCACATAAACTCTGTGTCTGTGCTGCTGCTGTGTGATTTTAGTCGTGTGAGCTCCGAAGCCAAACCTCCTGAAACATGAGGCAGCAGAGCTACTGCTGCAATCAACTACAGTTGAGCCTCCAGTCGAAACTTTATCCGCCCGCAGCGCAGCGCACTCATTCAAACAGCTGTCAAGTCAGCCAGGGGAGAAGAAAAAACAACTTCCGCTGACAACTTTCAAAGTAAAAGTCTTTCTGACGAACACGTCGCAAAGTTTATGGGCGACACAAATACCTACTTATTCTACAGATGCCCCAGTTTTAATAAAATAATTCCTGTGAGTATTTTGCTGTTTTTTCTGTTTTTCACCGAAAGCTTCATCCAGTCTTCTTTCTTTCAAATTATTTTTGGACTCTCTTCACTGGTGGCATGCGTGGGATTGCTTCTAAGATTTCAAAGTATGGTTAAGTTTGGCACAAGGCTATATCATAGACCTCTTAACCACTTGTCTGTGTCTGTGTGCTTCAAGGCTGGTTCATAATTTCAGTGTGGCTAGACAAGTGTGTCAAGCTTCTTATAATGTATATTTGAAAATATACTTATGCAAACCCATCATCAACAACAAAAATAAATAAACATAATAAATAAACAGTGGTTCCAGTTCAGCTAATCCTTGATGTAGATGCTTTATGCAGCTATGGTGACATTTGCCTTGTTTCAGATTTCAAGCCTGGTTCATGCTTCATGCAGAAACAGATTTGAGGAATGTTAGAATCAGTCAAAATAATGTAGCCTACTTGTGACCAAATTGTCTGGACGCACTGGGAGTCATAGCTTATGCGAAGATGTGAACTAGCTGAAAATAGAAATAATTCAAGGCTGTTTAAGAGATGGTTTCACACCAGGCAATGAACTCATAGACAGCCACAGTCACACAGTCCTGTCATCTGCAAACATGACAGTGTGCCAGTTGGGCAGTCTCTGGTCTAGAGTATGAAGATGAGGGAGAAGAGGATATACACGTGTGGTGAACCTGTGCAAATGTACAGTGTCTCTGACTTTGCATTGCTCTCTGTGGTCAGCCAAAAAAAAAAAAAAAGTCATGATCCTAAGTTTTATTGACCCTCTTATGGACCTTGGCTTAATGTAGAGTTGATTCAATTTAATTTGTTTTATTGTATTTACAGACAATTAAGGCACCAAACTAATAATTTTGATTGTTGATTCCTTAATGATTACACTGTTGTTACCTCTATTATTTTGTAGGCAAAGTCGCCGCACTTCCCTGTTGTATTCTGGTTGTCTGTGTCTGGCTTGACGCACCAGTCCGTCCCAGGGCGCATTCCTTTGGCAGGGCAGAGCGTGTTTTCACCAAGCTACATACCCTGCATATTCTTCTGTATACGCAGTGGACTTTCCCGATGAGCAGGTTATTTAGTTTGTGCTGCAAGTGTTTTAACTTCGTATCGATAAGGCAGATATTTCTCGCCTCCGCGACAATATTTGCGCAGGTGGAGAGGTGTGGACAGTGGACAGGCTGGGAAATGGACCGCGAAAAGCAATCAAAGTTTCTATCTGCTCATTTCCAAGGAGTGTGACAAGCTAACTGAAGGTAACGAATAACAACACCGATACTGTTTTCTGACTTTGTCCTAAATTCAGGCTCTTCTTGAAAAAATTCTTCAAGGCACAGTTAGAAAAGTTAGTTCAACCAGATGAATGCTGTATTACTGGCCGCTCTCCATAATCTAAAGCCCATCTGTTGCAGTGATTTACAAGATGAAATGTTGTCTAAAATTAACACCCCTCAGGACTCAGTGTTAAGCTTTAGCTTCAGTAGTAATCACGTTTTCCAGCTGCAGCATTTATAGGGAGTTTCCACTGGACCGCGGGCGTGTTACATTAAATAAATCCTGATGAATTATGGAGGAAGAAAAACAGACAACATAAGTTTGTCCCGGTTGACAGTCTCCATCCTTATCGGCTCATTATTCGGCTGATTATTCATTAACAAGTTGATTTCAGCGGGTTTGGCCATGGCGGGCTGCTGGCGCTGGTGCCACCGCACCTGTGTGTGCTGCCTGACCGAGGAGGAGAGGAGGACGATCGCCATGGACAAAGAGATCCAGAGGATCCTGCACCAGCAGAAGAAGAAGGAGCGACGGGAAATCAAAGTTCTCCTGCTAGGTCAGTACCTGCAGACAGATGCACTCAGACACACAGCTGTCTGGGCTCACAACTGTCATTTGTCACTTAAGTCAGGACAGAAACATGTAACTACTACACGGTACTAAACTAAGAGTAGATCACACTGACTGACATCCTGATTTAGGAAACACCTGTCCTATTTCCCAGTGATTAACCTTCAGCTCAGAGAGGAAGATATGAGAAGTATTTGTCAGCAATGTAAAGAATGGACCAGGCTAGTAGAAGCTCAGGCTAAACAAGCATAGGAGAGAGGTGCAGCACAGAAACTTATAGGCCAACAGTTTGCTTGATGCTCCACTGCTATGATTAGTAGCCTAACCTGCAGAGCACCAATGTTTTGCTTTGAGGCTTTGCCAAGTCGCCCAGGTGCCAGGCATAGGGGCTTGGTGCTCAAGCTGAAGTTTGTTTCAACCAACATTCTGCTGAAATTAAATTTGCATTATATTCTAGGGGGAAAAAATCCCCTCCAAATGTACCTCTTTTCAGTGGTATGGTCAACTCTTGTGTTGTGGTGAGAGAATATTATTGCAGTCTTGTAACATTATTGAATTGGATATTGCAATTGCCTGTTTAAAACTGTTTAATAAATGTGAAAGGCCTTTTGAGCCATTTCAGGCCACGTAGTGTGGAGATGTCATAAGACTGCACTGTCATCTTTCCTGAGTGCTACTAGAAATTTTAGAGAAGTGGTTGGCAGAACCGCAAGCTACGAGTGTGTTTCCCTTCGGCTGACAGAATAACACAGGTAATATTGTGAGACTTACTGTACAGGATATTTGTTGGATGTCTGTCAGTGACTTGAAAGGGGCTGGAATTACAGTTATGGTTCCTTTGAGCAAGGCACCAAATCCCTATTTACACATGTATGTCAGGAGCAGTATACAAACACACAGAAAACTGTTGGCACATAAAACAGTGTTAAAAAGTGCGTTATAAATACTAATGCAAGATAAAAAACCCAGTAAGTTAAGCAACAATTTCCAGACATTCATTAAAATTAGGTTTAATAAAATAATATAAACATGTGATTCCCAACAAGTTTAACCATAATCTCTGAGGGTGAAAATGAACAATAGAGAGAAAGTAAGTATCTAGAATGGTAATGTACAGTTAGAAAACCTGTCAGTCAAGTCACCTTGCTCCTTAATGCTTTGTGGTTCAGATCCTCTTTAACCCAGTCACCCCATGACTGTGTAATTACCTGTGAGACAATGCTGCAACAACTCAGACTGCTGCTCTGAAGCAGCATCTGCAAGGCACAAAGGTCATTTTGTTGTAAATCACATAATCTGACAACCTTGATTTGATTTATAATCTTCTTTGCCAGCGAGTGAATGAATGAATAACTTAAGGGTAGTGGCTGACACCTTACAGTACCGTGAGTATATATACTTAATGTGGGTGCATGGTCCCAGTGGTAAACACACCCTAATCCTGGCAGTGTGAGAGCCATACTTCACCCATTCAGGCACATGCAGGACGAGTGTTGAATGCCTGGAGGATTAATCTGCCTTGGGTGGGCAGATTAGCAGATAAGATCTCAAAGCAGCGACAAAACAAGTTAAACGTCCCTCTCATGCCTCCAGCTTTAATGCAGCCATCAGAGTTTGAACAGGTGCAAAATCCAGAGACCACATTACCCCAATCTGTGGTATCACACTGTTTACCTGTGAACTTTTGGAACTGATTTTGAGATCTTACTGATCACTTTTTAAGCTCGGCCACGTCTGGCGTCAAAGGTAAAATCACTCATTGAGACTCGTTCTTTTAAGGCAGAGCGGCTTCTGGCTCCCAGCTATACTATCAGACCTTTTAACCCCTTGTGATCTGGAGCAAAGCCTGATTTCCTCTGGCATCCAAAGACTCGGTTTATTTCAAAAGATGCATGGCCGGGCCTTTGAGCTCCCAGGCTCTGTAACAATGCATTATGTAATAACGACACATTTTGTAATAACTTTGCAAAATGTAATAAATGATCCCTCTATTATGTAGTAACACCAGCATTTTGTAAAAAGTTGCTGCATTTTGTAATAAACCTTTTGAATGCAAAATGTCATCAGTCCCGCATTTTGTAACAACTTATCACATAGTGTGGTGATTAGGCCTATAACATAATACAGGGGCTACACTTTATTTATTTATTTATTTTTTTAAGAAAATGTAGGCCTAATAATTAACCACATTATGTGATAAGTTGTTACAAAATATGGAAAAATGTATGACATTTTGAGTTCAAGGAGTTTATTAGCCTACAAAATGTGGAAAGTTATTACAAATGCAGGTTTTATTAGGCTACACAATAGAGGGAAAATTGATTACATTTTGGTTATTGTAAATGTGTTGTCACAGACCTGCTAACTAGACCTGTAGCATCTTTTAATTCACTTTCCAAAGCCTGCTTGTACAGGAAAGCATTTTTATTATAATCTTTTATGTTCTGTTTTATCCCTCTTCCGAGCTCGCCTGCCTCTTTTCTATTGTATTTCACTCTCATTGTCTTTGCTCTCTTTTGTCTGCTCTCACTGGATTGATTCATCCTCTTTTGTGAAAACGCATTGTAACAGATTGTTGTAAAATGATGATAATGATGATGATGATGATGATGATGATGATGATTATGATGATTATTATCGTTGTTGTTGTGACTCTCCCCGTTTGTTGCCTGCAGGCACCGGAGAGAGCGGCAAGACCACCTTCATCCGACAGATGAGGATCATCCACGGCAGGGGCTTCTCAGAGGAGGAGAGGAAGGCCTTCGCCAAATGTATCTTCCAGAACATCTTCACCGCCATCAAGGCCATGACAGGAGCCATGACCACGCTGAAAATCCCCTACTCCAACCCGGAGAACGAGGTCAGAGCACAAGGAGGTCTGAACAGATCCAGTATATTGGTAAATGTTACAGACACTGATGTTGCGTGTGTCCCTGCCCTTAGATGTGTGCTAAGTGGCTCCAGGACGTGGACACGGTGCAGGTGACCCAGCTGGACCGGGGCTACGTGGACGCAATCCGACGGCTCTGGGCCGACTCAGGCATCCGGGTCTGCTACGGCCGCCGCAGCGAGTACCAGCTCCTGGACTCCACAGAGTAGTGAGTAGCTGCACTGTGATGGGAGCCAAAAAATGTCTGCACGGCATACCCAGCATGCCCAGAGTAATGAGTGGACACACACAGCAAAAAAATGTGCATCTTGACAATAGATTTAGTTAGGATGACCCATACCAGGCTGAAATAGAGCACTGATATCAGGGTTTTACCCAAGACTAATATCCAGTAACAAGAGGCCTGAGTACCATGTTAATAAAAGCACACATGGTGTGAAAAAGAAGGATTTTATGTTAATTATTTTGACCCCAAGCCTGTACTATGCAAGTAATGATCAGTTCTTGGTAACAGTCAATAGGAGTCAAGTTCACAGTATCAGTATTGACACTGAAAGGTATTGATGCATCTCTAGATTTTGTCTTGTGTTGCTGAAGATCTTAAATATGGCTTTTTCTTTTCTTTTTTTTATTACAAGTGAAAAAAAATCTGTGAAATTGCGGTGTTTCATTGCACTTTTACTCTTCATTTTGAAGAATTTCATTGTAACAAAGGACAGTATCCAATAATAAGAATTTAATAAGGATTAGCTCCAATCAGTTAAATAAAACATACCATTAAACTGCTTGTTAAGGTGGACATTTTTACAGTGAATTCTCTGTGCCTGTATCTTGTCTCATTTATACCTTATTAATAATAAAGTCAAAAATCATTAAACTCTTCATTTATATATTTGAATCCCTATTTAAAGTTATGGTTGGGTATTGGAATCCACTGAGACTTGAGGCTGGTGTTTCATTAACTTTTAATTAACATTTTTTTAAGTAAACGAATTAATTATGATGAATCCCAGCTGTGCAACTTGGTAAAAAATTAACAAGCCATTTATTCTAGCAACACTCTCCCAATAATAATAATTTTGTATTTCCCCCTCAGTCCACTGGAGGGCGCTAGTTCTTTACAGACCGGTGTACATCCATTTCTCAGCCATGTTGAGACCACCAGTTGATGTTAAAGCCCTCGAGAAACTCAGCCAACCATCTTGTGATGCTGGGGTACATTAATCAGTTTTTATTGTGGTAACAGGGTCATAAAAACATCATAACCCAGAGGCACACAAAGCATTATTTTTCCAATTTCTGATCAGACATCAAACTCTTTTGTCAGTGTGAAATCGGTCAGAAGCAACATGAAACACTGAGCCGTAAGCACAAAGTGAGACGACCTCAGCTCAGTCTGCCTGTGCTTCTCTCCTGTGCTTTGTGTTTACCGAGCAGCTCAGTCATCACGGTGTGAGCATGATAAGAGACAGTCAGTCAACATGCAGCTAATGACAGGTTGATTTAATATGGCCCATAAAACAGTCCTCTGTACCCAGGCTTGCTGCGCTCCCATCACATTTTTTTAATCACTGTTTTTTTTATGAGTAATTCATCTTAGATTTTTTCTCACCTCAGTCCGTTTTACACAGCCAAGGCAGAATGTGATGTAAACAATACCTACAAATCACTGTTGTTGGCTGAAAACCTCATGCCAAGATGCCAAGAAAAGAAACAGCTTTGAATTGATCTAATTGGGTTTGAAAAGATTTTTACAAAGGCTGCAGAATTTTCTCAACTCATAGAGGAATCCTTCACTAAAACATGAAAATCACCAAGATTTGAGTTACACGTTTTGCATCTGACAGCGACAAGGCGCGGGTCTCATGTTATGCCAGTTGCAGGAGAAGTGGAGCTTTCAGCACTGCCATGCAACACAGACGTTGCATCACCAAACTATCATGCTCTCTCTCTCTCTCTTTCTCACCCTCCTTTTCCCTTCTCTCTCCCTTAGCTACATGACTAATCTGGACCGCATCTCCGCCCCAGACTACATCCCCACCGACCAGGACGTGCTGCGAGTTCGATTCCCCACCACGGGCATCCACGACTACTCCTTCAACGTCAAAACCATCACGCTCAGGTGACCGGCCCCGACACTCAGATTACCAAGCTGTCACGCAGACTCATGTAACACCGCCACTATTCACCGCACTGTGAAAAATTACTATAGTCCCTTGCAAAGGCTTTGTCTGCCCTCGCCTGTTCTGACGCAGTGGGATCATGTTTCCAGTTGCCGCCACACAAAGCCCATACCGGGAAGTGAGGCGTCGTTTGGCCGACAAAGACCGAAGCACATTTGGAGCCACCTGGCTCCAGGTCATTGCTGAGTGAATTGGATGGGAATGTCTGGGGCTTTATCCGTGCTCTAAACCTCCTCACTCCTGAATAAACAAATCCTAAAAAAGAGCACATCTTAACTAACTTCCCTCTTTGCTTTCTTTTTTTGTCCTTGCTTCTTCTCCACTGGTCCCTCCTCCCCTGGCAGGATTGTGGACGTGGGCGGTCAGAAGTCAGAGCGTCGGAAGTGGATTCACTGTTTCGAAAACGTCACCTCCCTCATCTTCCTGGCCTCCCTCAGCGAGTACGACCAGGTCCTGGAGGAGAGAGAGACAGATGTGAGGGCTTATCTGTTTGTGTGTGTGTGTCTGTGGGTGTTTGTGTGTTCATGTGTTTCTACAGGAAGTTGGCTGTCTGTATGCCTGTCCATCTGTCCTTCTGGACAAAATAACAGAAACACCACATAAAAAAAGGACTTGACCTGCGAAGCAGCTAAATGACACATTCATCTGCACACGACGGGTCGTTAAGTTGAATGCCAATTAGTCACACAATCATTGCTTTTATAAGTGAATTTTTCAATGCAATATGAAACAACGAGTGCCTGAATTACAGGTGCATAATTCTCAAAAGGAGCAGAATTGTTTAATATGGCCCCAGGAACGTATAAAAGAAGGAAAGGACATTACACTGCTGCAGAGAAACCAAATATGTTCCTAGTGCGGGAACTATTTGGCGTGGTTGACACAGTGGTGAATTCTGGGATCTGGAACCCCTCTGTGCATAAGCTAGGTGAAGAGGTTATTACGCCAGCCAGGTGTGGGAATTATTGGTCATTTGTTTGTGCTAACTACCTCACATTGGTTTATGTGTTTTTGGACGTGGCTAACATTAACATCGTGTCATTACCATTAGCTAGAGCTGGGCTTTATGCTAGGCTATATGCAGCTGCGGGACCCCTGATGTTTTGAGACAAATAACAGTGACAAAAAAATTAAAAATAAAAAACATCAGTCTGCGTTATGGAAAGTGTGTTTTATTACAGTGTTAGAGTATAGTGGTTCATAGTGGTTCATAGTTTTCCATGCCCGTCCTTTAGTTGCACCACAGATTGGCACCAATGCAAATTTGGAAGCTGTTGCTAAGCTGTGACGTCCTTTCCTTCTTTCATATGTTCCTAAATGTGGCTGTTTATGAAGCAACTTGTATTCATGTTTCTGTTATTTTGTCCCCCTCTCTGCCTCCCGCTGCATGTTATTCTGTCCTTTCCGTCTATCTACCTGCGCATCTGTGTTTGTCCACCTGTCTATCTCTCTGTCTCTCTGC
>OMKZ01018086.1:0-11652 GCA_900302535.1 Neoniphon sammara | reverse complement strand
TGGAGAAAAGGAGGAAGAGGGAGGACGGAAGGTGGAGGTTCATGAGTCTGACTGTTACGAGTGAGGACTCCAATGACGGACTGCTGAGCAGAACGTTGGTTCTTTTACGAAGCAGCAAAAGTTCTAGCATCACTGCGGGCGATTCTTTCTCAAGCCTGGACAGTCGGACCGAAGCCGTCCCTCATCATTCTCACCTTGCCTCTTCTTCCTCCTCTTCCTCAGCAGATCTTCATGAAGGAGCCGGTGGAGGACTGAAGGGACAAGGCTCTGCTCCTCTGCAGAAGCACCAAAGACTTCCCCTCTCCGCCTCACACCCCTTCTCTCCCGTTCCCAAGCGGAGGCATTCAGGGACATGAGGGATGCTGTGGACAGATGCGACTCTGACTCCTGAACAAGGAGCGTCTAACTAGTAATCAGCCACAATTCTCCCAGCCAGCAGCATTTTTACTCCCACCCTCACCCTCCTCCCCCCTCACCCCCATTTGTTTCTGTTTTTCATGATGTACAAGTGGTTGGGTGACACAGTGCAGCTGAATGGATCCATAATTGAACCAGGACCAGAGATGCCTTTAAGTGCTGCACCGCCATTAAAGGAATAATGACTTTTACAAGTGGAGATGGGGCCCCGCGTCGCCACACATGCCCGCACACTCACTGCTGCTCCAAAACACAAACAGATGCACATGATTGCACATGCACATGCACACACACACACACACACGCTCCTGTTCACACACAAAGTCATATTTTTTGTAAACAGCAGTTCATGGGTTGCACGGTCGACATCATTGTTACAAGAAATCAGTGAATCAGGGGATTTCTTTTTTAAGATTGATGTGACTACAGAGACACAAACCTGTCAGTGTGCCAATAACCCTGTTGATTACTGTTATCTTACACTGGCAATATATCATAGTTCTCATGATCTATGTTTAATAGGCTTTGTAGTATAGTGCTACAGTTGTCATCATGTGTAGAGAGGTTATTTCACTGTCACACGTGGAGATGTAAACATAGATACAGCCAAACGAAGCCACACCTGTGCCTCTACCCGTTACAGTCTCTGGTTAGCATCTCTTTAATTGGTTGGTTGTTCGCAGTGATCAAGGTGTGAAAAACGGAGCCTCCCCCTATGTCATCTCACCCCCAACCACACCACCATCACCGTCACCCCACTTCCCCACCACCTCCGTTGACAGCGCGTGAAAGTTCACACACAATTCACGGCTGCCACCTGCTGCGGTGGAAGCAGCGGAAGGGGAGCAGAAATCACAGTATTTATCCATCGCTGGGTTAGAGGTGCAAAGCAGCGGCGTAAACACGACTGCTTCGTGTTTGTTGACACGTAATAAAAACTCGACACTGCCATCTAGCATTTGGGCGGTCTACACTGTAGTGCCGCTTTAACACTAAACTATAAAGCAGCCTCAGGTGCTGTGCTAAGGCTTTCTTGATGATGGAAAATTAAGCAGTTTTCTCTATATGCTTAACTACTTAACCCCTCGAGAGGATTGAATGGGCGTAAAGTGCATTAAAACCGAGCAGTAGAACAGAAGAGTAAATTTTTTTCTTTTTTTTTTTGTTTTTCACGAGGCGCAATTTGCTCCACAGCCACCACAAGCAGGGACGCACAAAAGGAAACTACAGAGGATCACAGCGGAGGGGATTTAGATGAGAGGAAAGTTCAAATGACCTTTAAAAAAGTGTTTTGTACAAACTGCATAGCTCAGCAGTAGGAGATTTCCAGCAGCTGCGCAAGTTTTTACATATTTGTCCGGCACAGTTTCTACCACGTTTTTATTTATTTTATTTCCCCTAGTGCTTTAACGAATGAATTTGCATGTCTGAGGCAGAGATGAATTAGCTGCAAATCCAAGAGTCCGCCTTTTCACCACAGAGAAGAGGTTTTCCACAATGTAGCCACTGTATCAGTTGGGTGGGCTTTAATAGAGGCTGAGCACCGGGTTAGGAGCAGGGCTGATGAGGTGGCACGATGAGTCCTGCTGCCGGCGTGCGCCCAGCCTGCTGTGGTGCTCTTGAGCAAGCCATTGAAGGTCCAGGGGCTATTTATTTTCTCTGCAGCTTTTTGAAGCAGAGCAAAGGGCAGATTCCCTCACAGTCACTGGGTTGTGCATCACTACTGTCGTCTCGTATTTTGTTTTTTTTTTTACTAATGACAAATGAGATGGAATCAGCAAAGGGGGAGATATCAAAGGTGTCAGTTCAAAAAGATTGGGGAAAATGTTGTTTGATGTTTACTAATCTGAATTTCAAAACTACAATAGATAATACCGTCTAAAATGTTAAAATTTGGTGTAATCTTTTAAGTCAGCAAATAACTTCAGTAATAGTCCATGTACAATTTTTATGTAAAGCCAATAACAATTTTATAAGAGTAGGTGTGTTAATTTTCAGATGAAGCTCTTCATTGAACCCTCTGAGCTCTGTGAGTCACAGCCTCTCTGGTTCAGAAGGATCTCCAACATGATCCTCATCCGTCTCCATTCAATATCAGGCTCTGTTTGTTTTCACCCCTCTGTCTTTCAGTCGATACTTTCATAATAACTCTCAGCTACTCTAAGGATACGATTAATATACTTAACTTAATTAAAATCAATACCAGAAATGTGAGCACAAATCACCGTTGTGGGAGGTTACGTCAGTAACAACACCGTGTTTCGTTTTTTTTTTTTTTTAAAGGTCAGGATTCACACTTGAGACCTGTTTGGCCTGTGAGGGGGCGGCTCGACTCACGCTGCCATTTCAGTCACTAACGCTGGAACAGGGATAAATCCAACAAGAGGTCTGGGTTATGGGTGAAGAATATTAATTTGAGGTGCCAGTGTAAACCCAGTCTCTATGGGCCCTATTTATATCCGTGTGTGGAGAGGGGAATTTAATAATACTGATCCTGAGCATGGGAGCCTGACCTGCGTGTGCGTCATTGAATGTTGAGTGTGTATGAAGTGGAAAATGACACTGAGGCTCATTTATTTAAGTGACCTTGATGGGGAAGCTAACATTAGCTCGCACTGTTGTCTGTTATATGATTTGGCTGCTGTTTTTGTAATTATAGATAATGTGTTTGGATCCATCCGCTGCCAAACTTTGCATCCACATGCGGCAGTTCCGTTGTTGGGACGCCTTCAGCAACGAATGTATACATACTGACTGTACTTTTACCACCTATGTGCTGATGACTTTTGAATCCTCTTTGAACTTTGCTGTTTTATATCGTTTAGCACAAAAACCGTGACTAGAGAATTTATATGAGTTTATGTTTTACTTTGAGACGTCGGGAGAACTCTCGTATGGTGACAGTTATTCTGTGGTGGAGGAAGCGGGACGTGATTTTCCAGGTAGAATTAAAAACAATCTGTTCAACACACTCTGTTCAGCCTGGTTTTTGTTTGTCCTCCCTGCCCATGAGAGAGTCTGACCGATGGCTGCTCGCCTGTCGCTGATGTGTTTGCTCGTGTCGGCCGGACAAACAGCTTCGCACCGGCTTCAGTCTCACACTCCTTTTGACCCAGTGTTTGACAGATAAGATACAGGGTTTTTCCACATCATGTTGGTTTCCGCAAAATGGCGTGTGCGTGCTGTATGTGTGTGTGTGTGCCTTAACAATTCTTTTGTAAACACAGGTGTGTGCCACAGAAATAAACCAGGGAAACTGAGCAATTTTGCCTTTGGATTGGACAGATAAAGCTGGAAGCAAAGAGCAGGTCAGGTTTTATACAGATGCTACTTGTTGCCCTAGTTTGATTTCTCTCGAAGAAGCAAACAGCCCGTCTTTAAACAATTTTACCCAAGGCAATATTCATATCTGTTGTCTGAAGCCCTCGCCTAAATGCTCTGTACACAGAAACTGCCATCAGCACATGACATACAGTACATTTGCATAGCAAATAAACGGATAGATACCAAAGTAATTCCAAGTGCTCTCTCACTCACGCACACTCTCTGTGGCTGGTAGCGGCTAACAGAATGCAGCACTGTGGGAGTGTGAGCCTTTGGCCCCGGTGACTGTCTTCACATTTAGATGAGTGTGTGTGTGTGTGTGTGTGTGTGTGTGTGTGTGTGTGTGTGTGTGTGTGTGTGACAGTTACAGGAACGTGGCAGGCCTGCTGCCTCAGTCTCACAGCTCTTCTGGCAGCGAAAGGTGCCGTGCTCCAGCAGCCCCATCAATCCAACTCCGTGACCCCTCCACCCTCGGTCAATACTTCAGTCTGCTCGCTCCAGTTAATTAATCACGAAGACTATTTTTTCCAAGGCGCTGATAAAAAGACTAAGACCGATGTCCAAAAACAAGATACTTGAGAGACTGAAACTAAAACCAGTCTGTTATGCATAAATGAGACGGAAGCGTAGAGGGATAAAAACACCTCTACACTCTCTGTAAAGGCCCAGAATTCATTTGCAGTGATGGTAGCATGCAATTTTTAACATCTTAAACTCTGATTTTTCCTTAAATTTCCCTTAAAGTAGCTTCGATGTACAACAATGTAAAATTCTGTATCTGCTGGTCGCAGCACTTCACTGAAGCTACATCACACTTGAGTGAAATATTCAAATCCAAGACGCCACTGGCTGCAGAATCACATCAAGTAGAAAATATCTAGATGTTTGTGCGTTATGTTAAACACCTTTTGTTGTAATCCAGCAGGACACATTTGGTATCTGTGGAAACCTTGAGATCTTCACTAGAATTTAAAATAAAGATCTGTGGGAGCAAAGCAGCGTGCATTTGTAATGATGAACACACCAGTGGGACCAGCAGAGTTGAAGAGGTTTTAATCGTCCATTGAAAACATATAGATTTGTTTCTGTTCTCCCTTAAAGAATACACCACTGCTGACTTGGTTCCTCTGTGCAAGATGAGAGAATGAGCTCTGTTTTGGCATGCACCCAGTTTTGCGTGGCTGACATTTAAAATGATTGATTCATCCTCGGCTGTGTGTCTCCCGAAGATTGGCACCGGCGAAGAAGATGAAGGGATTTGACAACAGGTGGGATCCCGGCCTTCCTCCCCCTTTGCTCATAATGAGGCATTTTTTTATGCAAAGCTCTCAAAAACATACGCGCATCCAGCTACTCCCCACGCCGCCGCTGCTGTATTGATCAGCAACCCATCTCAGCTGAACCCAAGCCTATGTGCGCCTGGCTCCCCTGGGTGCCACGCACCCCGATCTCCTTCATGTTAGGGCGAGCAGCAGCAGAGCGGAGATGTGGAGAGCAGGGTTAGCCGTCGGGCTTTTAAAAACATGTTTTGCCGCCTGGTTTGTTGCCATGGACTGCTGTTGCTGATAAGAGCCAGTCAAAGCTTTCCATTTTCATTAATGTTCCTCAAAGCAGATACACAACCGGTGTGCACTAAAATATCTGTGCACGCGCAGGCATGGTGTGCACATGCTCAAACACCGCATGCACACACACATACACACACAAACACACAGATTAGTGCACCTGCAGTCACAACAGCAATCTGCACAAAATAGACGTGTACAAATATAGTTGCAATGTACTTTTTCAGAATGGGGAGAGAGCCATTTCTTCAACTTTTTCAAACCCCTTGCAGTACATGTGCAAAAATAAGAAAAGATGTCTGTCATCACTAAAAATGGATCAATTTGCCAGCATGAATAAACACTCTATTTTCCCCAAAACAGCTCCAGCATTTTCTGTGGCAGCTGGACCTCTGCAGCCTGTTTCCTCCTTGCTGTGTGCTGTATCAGAGACGGCACTCACCTCAGAGAGGGCAGGACTGGAAATAACATCCATCTCAATACTGTGCATCAATAAACCCTGCAGCAGCACAGCCTTCACTTTGACAGCGAGGCTTCTGCACCACAAGAACCGGTGCAGAAGTCGATGACCTACAGCAGAGTCAGGGTGTGAGCCAGAGCTGAACACCGCGAAGAAAGCATCATTATCAAAGCTATCTATTTCTAAAAATCATGTTAACCTCTTCTCTTTTTAGGCTCTCTCACTATTACCTCTATGGATGATACTGCAGCAGCTGGCTATCAAATGACAATGATTATGGTGAAAAAAGACAAGAAAAATAAAAGAAGCTGAAGAAGAGTATACTCTCTGCGTGCTCTTCTCTGCCCAGCAAAACCTGAGTTCTAGGTGCATTTTGCATTAATCAGATTTTGAGAAACTGCTGTGGGGCTTTGGTTTATTAATGTGGAGCAGCACGCAACACAAAATGTTCCCAATTAAAATGAAGATGAATTGCAGCAGCGGGTCCCCTGTTGTGCCCCTGCATCTGTATGTGTCTCCAAATCTCCGCCATACAGACAGGTCATTAAGCACTAAAGGCTGCTCTGGTCCCACAGCACCACAGCCTGTACACATCTCACCTCCCCTGTCTGAGAACACTGCCTACTGTACGAGGGGCTCACAGAGCTGTACAGGGAGGTGGAGTTGGATGCATCATGCTCAAACACTTTATTTTGTATCTCAAAGCCTACAGCCTGTATATTGCCGTTGACCGGTGACAACTTTGTACCTCTGAAACGTCAACTTTTCAGGAAGAAAAACCGGCTTGTTAGGAGCATGTCACTTTGATTCCATCCTGTTGGCTTTGAAACAGTTTCTTGCAGCCACAGGTGGCAGAATTTTCCTTCGTAACCCAGTGACAGCAACAACTGAGGTTAAAACATCAAAATGATCAAAATTGGAGATAAAATTGGAGGTTTGTCCCTGACAACAAAAAGCAAAATCAGACTGAAAAAGGCTAAAAAAAAAAACACTGTGTCAACTTGGGAGAAAAGCCAACCATCAAAAACAACTGATGATTCAGCAGTGACAATAAACATGTCTTGGCTATACAGCCTAATTACCAGCAGACTCTAATTTATGTCACATACTTGATAATAGATCCAGTTAATGGGTGCAGGAGGTGTTATTTCACAGGCTCTAATGCCGGGAAGGCCCGCCTCATTGATTCCAGTTAACACTCTGACAAACGCCGTAATCTTTTTGATGTTAATTCAGGTTGCATCTGTTGCCATGATTTGGTGCTAAATTGTCTTGATCGAAATTACCATCAGTCGTTCCAAATGGCACAAATATTTCCAATGTACTTTCATCTCATGCACAACAAAGTTCAGTTTGGCTGCTGTGATGCATTAAAGCATCACAAACGCCTTCTGTTTCTCCTTTATTCTTTTCCCCTCTGCGTGCCGCCACTCGGATCGCCTCATCTACTGGAAAACAACAGAAAGAGAAGAGAGAGAGACTGTTGATCATCTGCTCCAATCCCCCTTGGGGCTTAATGTTGCAGCATGGGCTCTCACACACTGTGCACACACACACACACACCCTCATGCATGCACACTCACACACAGAGAAATACATATCCATGCCTATTGCACTCATACAAACACAAGCACAATCAAACCCACACATGCACACATTCATCCACACACACACATCCATGCATCTTAAGTCTCCCTCACCTCCTCCCACATATATACTTAACAAAGTTTCCAACAAGTTGTTTCCTGAGTGGAAAAGAGACTGCTGCTTACCCTACTGCCGGCTCTGACCGCTGACACCAAATCAAATGGAAAAGTAAACACACACATTATTGTAGCCGGAGGAGACACTGGTTAGATATGAGATCCACATCAGGTCAGCTGCTTGGTGCTGCTAACTGGAAAGGGTTTGTCGAGGTAGCCCAGTCTTTTCCCACAGAGGGAATACATCGTCTGCTCTGGTCTGCTTTGGAGCAGCGGTTCTCTCTGTAAAACCTTGTAAAGCTTTTAGTCTTACTTAAGCATGCCTGGGGAGTTTGTCTGTGACTGTGGTGCAGGTGTGTGTGTGTGTCGGCAGAGAGTGTTTTTTTTTTTAGTGTGTGTTTACGAGATTTGACGCCAGATCTTTGTTACAAAATTGTGAATTTTTTTTCTTTTTGGTATTTACAAGGAAGCTTTGTAGAATTAGGGATTACCGTATAATCTTGAATTTATGTAGCCATTTAAATTTTGACTATGTTCATAAACTGTGACGCTTCCTGTTTTTGTTTTTATGGATGCCCTGCACTGGGAGGTCAGAGTGCAGGATGAGCTACAGAGGTGCCCCCATGGAGCTGATAGATATTCATCCTGGATCTATCCTGGGTCCACTGGTTGAAGGATGTTCTCCCTACTCATCACTTTGTGTTGCTCTTAAACTTGGAGGCTTGGGGCATTGTGAGGATAAATATGAAGAAAGCTAAACATGTTATGTTCTCCTTGAGATAATAATGCAGTTTAAGCCTGTAGCATACATACACAGCATACAGCATACTAAGGTTGGAGGAGGAACGGTGGAACAGAAATGATAAAGTACTGTTTCAAACTAATCAAAGTTTTTCAATAACCTCTGAATGTGATATGCATTTTTGGGAGCTGCTAAAGCACAAGTCTGGTTTACTCGGATGTTCATAAACATTACATTTTCAAACAAACCTTTGGTGGAGCAAACACGCATATCACATGCTGTTGGTCTTTTATCATAAGATCAGTCAGTTAATAATGTAATATTATATTGTTCTCCATGTGGAAATGTCCTTTTTGCTTGAAACCGGCTTCTCCAGTTGAAAGACACACTGGAGGAAGTGTTTCAACAGGAGGCGCCATACTACAGTCATGGAACGGGAGGTGAAAGGTTAGGGAGAGGACTGAAACGATTTTTGTTTTTTGTACAAGTGTAGCATGTGTGTGCATCGTGGTGTGTGTTTGTATGTGTGTATGCATAGTGTGTGTGTGTGTGAGAGAGAGAGAGAGAGAGAGAGAAAGAGAGAGAGAGAGAGTGAATGATACAGCTGTCGAGGAGAAGTGAGACCTCTCCATATCTGAGTGGTGAGCTGGCTCCTGAAATGTGATAGAAGTAATTATTGCATTCAGCGGAGCATGCAGAAAATGCAGATAACGCCAGCTCTTTGAGACAACTTCAACAATGGCTCTGCCCGTCTGTCTTGGAAAATTACCGGCTGACAAGTATGTGACACTTCTTGAGTGAACCACTTGAATGTCAATCACCTCTTGTGGCGCTTCGCAGGTACATGCTGTACCTTTATGCCTCCCGTACCTTCTGCTCAACAAGTAAAGGTGCTAAGAGTGAAAATAGCTCATACAGAAATAGACGATTGATTTCAAAGAGAAACATGTTGAAGCAAAAGCCTTGGGCAGTCAAGCAGTGTTTTGTGAGTGTGTGTGTGTCTGTGTGTGTGTGTGTGTGCGCGCGCGCGTGTACCCTGAATACCTCTCAAGCATTAATAAGACTGTAATTACTAATAAATTTAACACTCAGATTTTCAAACATTGTAATTTGCATTCCTTTCCTGGTTACATGCTGTCAAACTGAAAAAGGCAACCTTGTAGCGATTCAATTACAAATCAACCAATAAATTTACATGTACTTAAGGTGGCTTTGTTTTGCCATTGTACAATAAATGTTGTGAACATCAGCGAAATGCCAAAAATTTAATGTAATGCATAAACTTAATGCACTTTGCTATTAAAATACATTTTTAATCATGTAATTAGGATGATTATACCACTGCAATCAGGGCATTTAACTGATACTGTTATTCTGAAGGACTATCAGCGCAACAGTAGAATAAGTTAAATTCCCTGAGCAACTGTGTCATTAAAATTTACTATGCAGCCTCAAGCTGCTACAAGTCCTTGTTTTCTCACTTTGAGATAATGATAGTCATGTACAATTGCTTAAAGTAACAGTTCACCCCCAAAATTTTGCCAATGCGCTCACCCACATTGCAGTTAAAACACATGAATTAAAGTGAAGCGAAGTCACTATAGCACATCTCTGTAGCATCCTTCTTCAAAACAACTGAAGTCAATGGGTAATGCTTTTTAGAGTTCCAAAAAGGGCTTAAAAAAGAAAACAAAATTACTCCATACAGCTTGATCCAACTCTTCTCGCAACCGCTGACTTTTTTTGATGATGAACTACAAAACTCTTGCACGTGTGTGCACTGAAGATTGTCTGGGTGATGCACTGCCCTCACATTTGAGTTCCACCTTTTTTGTTCTGTCAATCATGACGATAACTAACAATTAGAAAATTGATTTTTGCAGCTTTCTCAAGAACGGCTCATCCAAAAAAACTTTACATTCGAAACTGTGCTTCCTTAAGGCCTCAGGAAGACGCCCGCCAAGTGTGAAGTCGATTGGATGAACGGTTGTCTAGAAAATCAAAGGACAGACACACATACAGACAGACAGACAGATTCCTCCATTTGTAGTTAGATGCAGGAGTTCATCGCCTCCTTCTCCTTTACAAAGATAATGTGCCTAGTTTCTAAAGCAAGTTTCTTCCACTTTGTTCCACTGCCTGGGAGCCACAGAGGCCCTGAACACTACAAACCTTTGATCCCCAAGTAACAATTTTCTTGAGCTTGACTTTATTGCGCTCTGCCAAGACCTCATACCAGACTCCTCATGTAGCAGGAAATAAAGGAGATGATGGAGCGCAGTTGTTGCTGAGCCTCCCAAACCTGCACAGGGGATTTGATATATGCAGTGCTGGGACTTAGTAGCTTATTTGTTGAGCTTTAATGTTGAATGAGCTGTTTACCAAGTAGTTATACTTTCTCCTTTTTTTTCACTCTCCTTCTGCTGATTTTAGTTGTATGTTTGCATGACTGCATGTGTGCATATGTTTATATTTCACTGTCTTTATTACCTTAAAAATCAGTCTTTATTTTTGTTTATAGGAGGGGAATTTGATATCAGCATACAGGGTAGTTATGACTCCTATTCACCTAAAATGTCATCTAAAGTATATTCCCTGGCTTTGTTCCTTTCTGTGTGCAGTCAAACTGTTCTCCCCATGTCTGCGTGACTTTCCTGCGGGCGCTCCAGTTCAAACCCCCCCCCCTATATTCCACAGCCATGCGAGCCAGGTGGACTGGAGACTCTAAATTGCCCACAGTCATGCATGTGTGTGTGGGTGAGCATCTATCTGTGTTAGCCCTGTTTTGGACTGGCAGCCTTTGCAGGATGTTTCCTTGCCTTCCAACTGGCATAGGCTCCAGCACCGACAAAGAGTAAGCAGGTAAAGGAAATGAATAAATAACATGCAGTACGTAGTTCAGTCTGAATGAAGTAACACTTCCTCTCATGAGTAACAGAAGTGAGGTTAACTGTAAAGGTCTCCTTGTGGATTGTATAAACAAATACTGTATAGGACAGCAAAATAAAAGTACTGCTATCTGCACGTTGTCAGTCTTTCCATCCTCAAGGCTACTAAGCTCAGACACATCTACCTCCATGTCCTTCAGGACAATAACCAGCACCCACACAAAGCCTTTGTTCTTGTCCTTTGTCTGGACCCAGGGCCACAGGAGAAGCCGGGGAAGCTTTGGATCACTGCAACTTGAAAAGCGGAAGCAGAACAGCCAGCTAAATAATGCGTCATTATAGCCTGTCATTATAGACCCATAGTCACCGGATCATTTGCATATGCAGAGGCGAGGCAAGGAGATTCCATAATGCTGTTATAATTGGGCCCAGGCGGCATGCCGACAACGTTTGATGTCACTCATTTCTCTCTCTGGCTCTCTCTCTTTCTCTGGCAGGCCCTTCCGCCCTCCCTCCCTTTGGTTTTCTCCTTTCAGTCTGTCAGCACCTGCGT
>OMKZ01018085.1:0-16820 GCA_900302535.1 Neoniphon sammara | reverse complement strand
GAAACTCATACAGGAAGAACTACAAGAGGGAGGTGCCTTATGTGCACTGTTTTAATCACCAGCTTCACTGGGTGGTAGTGAATGCCATGCCATCTGATAAAACATTGGAGAACTTATTTGGTGTATGTAACGCTCTCTACAAGTTCTTCAGGAAACCTACAGTAGCAACAGTCTACACAGGAGAGCAGTTGAATTAGTTTGAATTTCTATGTTTTATTTTCATGGTAAGAAACATCTGTTGCTAGATTGTCTGATGGGTGAAGTAGCCCAGACTAAATGTAGCCTTTTTTGTTGTTCTGCTACAATATTGCTGCAATAAAGCATCTGAAAGACACTTTAAATATTCTTGTTTGGCTAGTATCATTCCGCTTGAAATGACGGGAAAATGCATAATTTAGTGTTGCATAACGTGCCAGGCATGTGCACCCCCTCTGATCTGAGATGCACCCGTAGTCATCATTTTCTAGAACCGGCCCTGTCCCCAGAACGTCCCCTCCTACATGAAAAGCACCGCTTCATCGCCATGGGGCTAACGTGTCGATATTTCCAGACTCCAAATCTTAGCTGATATACTTGAATCACGATGCAAATGTGAATGTAGCTGAACTACCAGCAACCTATTGCAAAATGTATTTGAAGTACTAGTTTAATTACATGGTGTTAGCCACTACCCAACACTGCTGCACAGTGACAGGCCTTTAACAGTTTGAGGACAATGCTAACAGAAACGGGAGCCAAGCGCACACTTTGTTTCCCTGTTAAGCTCCATGTCATTCATAATTCCATCGTCAAGGTTTTCAACACCCCAGCCAACACAGAACGGTTTGCAAAATCCCCAATGGACCACTCTTAACTGAACTTCTTGTTTTACACTGAAGGACAATGTTTTGAACTCTTTTGGCTATTACAAATTTTTGTTCATCGGTTGATCGTTCTAGCTTTTGTGCTACACTCACAATTTGTGCAATGGAGTTCATTATTCCTTTCCATTGACACATTTGAATATATATACTCCAAATTTTGATAGCCCAAATTTCTTTTGCAAATTTTCCTCAGACCATTCCTCCACCAATGTAATTGTTGGAGGTGACTTCAAATCTTTCTTTCGATGGCTCATCCACTAAGATATCTCCGGTATTAAAATCTGTTGGTGTACTACAAAACTTAATAAAGTCAGTGAATTTAGTTGATATATGGAGACAGCAGCACCCTTCAGATAGGGAATATTCTTTTTTTCTCATCTGTTCATGGTAGTTACACCTGGATTAATTATTTTCTCCTGGACTGTAAACTTATATCCAATATAGTTCAGTCAACATATCACAATATACTGATCTGTGACCATGCTCCGTTCTCTATGGTATCAGATCTCTGTCTTACTAAACGCTCCTACAGCTGGAACTGTGATCTTGTTGCTCTCAGATGAACCCTTCTGCACTTACATGTAAACCAGGAAATCTGACTTTCTTCAATAAGTATGCGGAAGTTTCAGACTCAATTTTGTGGGAGACATTTAAAGTTGGGATGAGGAGACATACCTCACACCAATCAGCAGTTAAGAAGCTCAGCAAAAACCCACATCTGAGATCCAAACTCTGCTTCCAGTACTTGAAGAGCTATATAGGTGGTCTGGATCTCAGGATGATCTTGATACTATTTTGAAATTAAGATACGGGTACAATCACATTCTTGGTGAACAGGTCGGCAGTCTCCTGCGTAAATTAAAACAGAGGCATTTTTTTATATTAGCAGATAGTTTTCTTTCAAGACAGTTAAAAGGCTTACAGGCTGAAAGGGCCATACGAAAAGTCTTCAGGTTTTGGGCAGTTGCTTACTAACCCTACACAAATAAATAACAGATTTCTAGAAAATTACGCACAATTATATTCCTATAGGTCCTCAAATTCTAACATTGCAGATTTCCTTAAAACCATAAATATATCCATTCTTGGCTTCGATGCTAGAGAGGAGCTAGATGCTACATTTACTTTGAAAGAAATCAAATCAACTGACGAGCTTTGGGTAAAATGAAAGATTGTTTGGTTAATGCAAGACTTCAGCTCATTCAGTTTAAAACTGTGCATCACATATATTATTCAAAAACCAAGTTGAACAAGACTTACCCTACTATTTCAATGTGACAAATGTGACAAATGTAACTCTGGAGATGGGCCTCTAACTTATCTTTTGTGGGCATGTCCCAAATTGCATCAGTTTTGGGCGGATATATTTCATTGGTACAGTGTAACACTTGGGATGCAAATCACCCCTGACTGTCCCTGCTATATGAAATGGCTTACTGACATAAATTCATATTATTTTTGGAGGACACTAGGTACTCCATGTCGAAATTGCACTCAATATATGCTCAGTTCCATTTGTTATAAACAATAAATTTTTCAAACAAATAAACAAACAATAAGGCAGGTAGACCTCTTAGGGTTTCATTTTCGATATGAAAAGGCCACCTCTGATTTCATTTTGATACACAGTTGTACTTAGGGTTACACAAATACCTCTACATTTACCACATTCAAGATAAAGCACTATCATCACAACACAGTTGTGAGTGAGAACTATATTTTTCCCCATGCGGATCAGTCATAACATAAATCAGATAACATATAAAACATTTTGAGGTTAGCCTTCTCCCAGACCCCATAGTGCTAATGGGTTTTTATCTGTGTAAGAAATATAGTTGAAGCACGATTCCAGATCCCCTAAAGAACTTGTCTTCTCTGTAACTCCAAACTCGATGACTGCTGCAGCTCTGCCAGTCTACAAACAAGAGCCAGCTGACAGCAAGAGCAAACGCACATTATCTAGTGGTGTTTATATTGGCTGTTATGACTGGATGAGAGCATGGACAAGCACTTGATTAGATAATTAGACCCAACAGCTTGATGTAATTGATAATACTCTAAGGTTTTGCTTGAGAAATAATAGTTATGGAGTTTAAGTGCTGACAATTAAATATAAAGTAGGATATTTTTTTCAGTTTATACCACCACCATGTAATTTTTGTTGTCATGACACACTGATGAAGGCATGTTGGTGGTATAAACTGAAGTAAATACCTTATTTTATATGGAGAGAAGTATGTAACCTTCCTGTATTTAATTGTCATAACTTCAGACTGATGGTTTGAACCTTGTTTTGGGTGTGCACTCTAATCCACTACTGAATAATATGGTGTTTAAGTGTGCCATCAAGGCCAGTTGTGCACCTTGCTTTAAGTGTTTTTATATTTTTTCAGCCACTTCTGATTCATCTTTTAAGATTAAATTATACTTTGCATGTTAAGCTATTTTGTGATCATAGTGAGTTTCATAAAACACATTACAATAACTCTTACCCAGAAGTTAGACAGTGGTGTCTGTGCTCTCATCATTACCTTAACAAATGTCATACAAACTGACATACCCAAAGCTCTGTACTTGGCTGTGAAATGCTTTAGTTCAAGGTGTACCAGTCAAAAAGAATAAATAAAATAAAATAAATCAAAATCCCTAGTCACTATTATGAAGTAAACTAAAGCTGGAAAGCCTTATGCAAATGTTATGAGCACCATCAATTCAAATACAGATATGAAGAAAGGGCTATATATCCATTAACAGTGGGCAATATGATGGTTGCTGCCTGTTGTGGTTGTCTTCAATGACAGAGTCAGCTCTTCCATTGATTCTCTTAAGAGAGCCTTTCTGATCAGAGGAACAAGAGTGACATCTAATGACAAGTGTGTGTGCTGCAGTTGTTTCCTGCTAAAGCCTTCACTTTGTTATACACATTTTATCAGGCCTACATGTCCACTAGCTGTTATATAAACAAGTAAATCATTAAATGAAGACATGTACCTTGAGATGACTCTCAGTTGGTTTTCCACTATATAAATGCTTGATCAGGAAACCACTCATCAATATTTGAATTATACTTAATCTCCAAAATCTCGTAATACTACATATTTTGAGTGGTGCCGTATCATATAAAAGTCAAAAGCATGGTGTTGGTATGTACTTTAAGTTTCTGAAAATGTTCAAACATATTTTATGTATTTTCTTAAAATTAAGACTTAAATCCGTGAGAGATGTTTTCATAAACTGGCTTGACAACTTCTTATCTTTGATTAGAGTTTATTAATTTTCACATTTAAAGTGTCTTCCATTAGTGCAAACTTTCAACTTGAAATCCCAGGTTTTCCAGGATGTGCAGGAATCCTGTAAAACATGATGTGAACATAGTTAGTACTGTAAGATACTGGTTCAAATTCAAGTCACCTATATGAGAAACCAAACATTTTGCTGACATCAGCTGGCTAAGCACAAACAGCTGCAGACTAAGCCATTCTCACAGAGAAACCTGTCCTTAGTTGTGTGTCATTCAAAACAGTAAACTGTCATACAAGAAATCAAACATCCACTAGCCAATCAAGTACCCTCAATCAATGTGACCAAGCAGGGACCTCTATTTATAGACCACTATTTAAGAGGTCAGCATGGAAGCAGAACAAGAGATCTGATGGATCTGAAATATGGCTCATTCTCTGAATCAGAATTATTTTAAAGGGAACTTCTCTGCCCTGCTATTCTGCTCACTACTGCCGATTTTGGTGATTATATGGGCCCTTTGGCATTGACAGTGTTTCCTCATATAACTACAGTATCTCCAATCTACTGCTCATTTGAGGTAATCTTAATGAGAAAGCCTTGACACTTGTGAACATCACCATCTTGCTTACCAAAGCACTAACATGAAGACAGTACACCAAATGACTCAAATGACTAGAATTAGACAAGTGTTACCTATTTTGAGTTGACTGGCTTCATTCTATGACAGCATAAACGCCACCATTACACAGTGGGCAGACCCTTGACTTTTGCACTCTGCCTGATGTTTGCTTTGTTTCGTGTTAGGAGAGGAAAAAACACAAGGAAAAACAAACAAACAAACATAACCTTACGATATCATAATACATCATATCAACACAAACATAACCTTACGGTATCATACCACATCATATCAACACCAACATCGTTCACTGACTGCTGGAAACAAGTTTGTAATGAGTATATTCTATACTCTCACATTTACATTCTTTATCCGCCATTTTTAAACACATCCAGTAAACTGTGATATCTGACCTTCGTGTAGCCACCTGTGCTCCACTTGTGTTGTTTTGTTATGACTGACAAAGTGTCACTTCCAGACAGTTAAAGTAAACAACCTTCTCTCAGCCTCTGCTGCAATTGATTACAGCTGAGTGTAGGATGTTTACATGAACTGAATCTGAATAACAACATTATGCAGATTACGGATATAGAACCCCAAAGCCATAGATCAAACATTCATTTACCTAGTTGGCCTAATTGTTAACTTTTAGTAACACAGCTTTGCTAGACAATTACATTTGAATTTAAGAGAAGCAGTACAGATAAATGGATAGAGCAAGTTCCAACAGCGCATCCCACCGATCTAGTCCATTTCCGTGGAGCTGGAGGCAGTCAGCAGCAGCAAACATCAGACTGAAAGCTTTGCTGATAGACAGCTTCCAGTCGGGGATGTTTACAGCCCCAAACTACCTAGTGCAGCTGCAAATTCAGTTACTGCCAATTATGCACCGCCAGAGACCCATTCACAATGTTGTCAAATCTAGAGAGCAACAACAGGACCTCCCTCCACTTTTGTAAATCTCTATTTTATAACCCAATGCCTGAAGCAAGCAAAAAATAGTGAGGGCCTATACTTATTGGTGTAAATCTGGTAGGGACAGCAGAGGGCATGGGGATGGAAATTTCACCAGGGTAACAGACTGACTATCCCTGCCCCTGAAAGTATATGTTGTCTGTAATCAGTCAAGATCAAGGCATTATTGTCTGCAGTTCTAGTGTTAATGAAAGTACTACAGAAGGTGCAAAGTTGGTCAGCTTAACGTCCTGTCCATGGTAACAGTCACAATTTGGCTGGCTAATCTCATACTGATGCTAAGGACAAAGGGAGACTTTCAATGACAACACAGCTCTCAATGACCACAAAGATTTTAAAATACCAGCTAACTGCTAATGATCTCTTATGCCTACTGAATAATTAAATGAGTAACGTCTGCTACGAGTTCATATGAATAATATGTCAATTATGAAAACTTAAGTTTTCCTTAAGTGCCTTGTACTTGGTCGGCCACAATTAATGATTTAGCTAGCTTGCTATGTAATACACTATTAACAAAATGAAGTGAGTAACATTACCTATAAAGCTGAGATTAGCTAGTTAGCTAACCAGACAGCTTGTTGCGGTGTAACGGTAGTGTAATGTCAGTCAAGTTGGATTGCTAGGAAACATGCAGACTGTTGCAAGGCCAGCTAGTATGTCCTGTCCTGGCTGCAATACAGAAAAAGCTAACTTAATTAGCCAGATTGCATTAGGTAACTAACGTCAGCTGCCGGAAAACAAATTATTACAGCTACCAAACTGGCCAAAGTAACTTTGTCTTGTCGGACAGCCAGCCAGAGCAAACATTTTTGTGTTAACTGCTAGCGCTAACTCACGTTAGCCAACGACCTAGGCTAGCTAGCCCGTTGACATAGCTAGCTTATGTTAGCTTGTCTGTGACTCTACCCTTCTGCTGTCTGACGCTTCCTTACCAGCGAATAAAACGGTTATTCCCAGACAACATCAAAAAAACATCCTTTGCAATGAATTATAATGAAGTTTTAGTTGGTTTTGTCATGTTCTGACCAGCCTGTTAAGTTTCCTTCCGTTTTCATTCACTTGTCTTTATTTTGACCTTTGGTTACTCGACACCAACATTGACGTCATTGCCATGGCAACAGAGTCCCGCCTACCGTGTGCCTGGATAGACTGGGAATAATTACATTTACATTTTACACTTGGCACTTTGGTCATTTAGTGACGCTCTCACGAAGAGCGTCTTCTACTGAATGCAGTAAAGCATATAAAAGCTAACTCCTTGCCACTAGCACCAGTTTCTTAATCCAAAGGCTGTGTCACCGTCTCTGCTTGTAATGCAGTTTGCCACCCCAATAACCCACTTTTGTCAATTACATTTCTAGAGAAGTGGACTTGTGTCTGATTACTGAAAAGATAGAATTATTATTTTGACTTATGTCACCAGTCAGAGTAGAGGGAACATTTGTCCTGAATGCGCCAATCATGCATGTGATATTTATTCTAAATGTGACTTCCAAATAGATTTCTTGGCTTAGCTTGGTGTTCACCCTCCATTGAACAGACAGAACCCACAAGATCAAATGAGAAGTCACTTTGTAGCCCATTTATGGCATATTCCCAAACCTGGCCATATGCAGTTGACTTCTATTACATAATATCTTTTATCTTTTGCAGTACAAAAGTTCATGTAATGCTGTCACCAGTGTGGTACAGCTGTTGCTCTCCTCACTGTCTCAGAACTTTATGTCCACAATGACCGGCCAAATGCCCTTTAGCAAGGCATTGAACCCAAAATAATTATGCATTAGAGTCCTGTCCTTACTTTTCTAGATTATTGTCATTATGACCCTATTATAATTAGCAGGGCAAGTTTATTCCATTCTGGCTTTTGCTTCAAGTGCTTACCTATTGCACTGTCTATTGCAGTTGGTGCTGGAGGGAAATGTTCAGTCCAAAACAGTTATGTGGACGGTCTATCAACACAATCACTTAAAATCACCATCAATCTGACATGTAACCTAGGTGAAGTGTATTGGTTAGGCAAATACCTTGTAGCCTTTTGGGGTAATGAACATTTGTCAGTAGATGTACATGTGCTTAGCGGTGTATAATGGCATACCTATATGAATTCAGTGCATCACCAGCATGCAAGTGTTCAGTTAATGTAATGTGTGCATGTGATTGTTATGCCCCACTACCATTGTAACATTACTGTTAGAGGACATAATGTCACCATGGTGGCATATGTGCCTGCCTGTGTGTGTGATGCATTCTTGCAAACACATTAACTTAAAAAACAATGAGTGACAGAAAGTTCATACTTACTACAGGTTCTCCCAACCGATGATCTGATCAGATTTTGGAGCACCTTGCTGCTTAAACCTGAAAAAGGAAAAACTCATCTCTTTGAAAGTACTGAAACTCCTTAATCCCCTAAGATTCATATTAATCCCATTGCTGTGTGAAGCAAAGATAGCATTATTGGTTATGCTTAATATATGAGGCTGATTATGGTAAGACATTAGCACCTTAAGTGCCACTTGGTAAACTCTGCATGTCTTTGTCAAACACACTCATACATGCAACTCCTGCATGACTTCACTAGAGGGTGCATTGCACAGGCTTTCAATAGCATCATCCCTGGAGCATGTAGGGGTTCAGTGCCTTGCTTAAGGACCCTTTGATAGGGGGTGGACACTTAGGGCTGGGGTGGTGTGTGTGTGTGTATGTGTGTGTAAGATGATTCACCAAACCACAATGCCATTGTACCTTCTGTTTCTATTTATGCAGTTGTGCGTCCTTTGTCGGGGCATATTTCAGAAAATAAGACAGTCTGATCGGATTTTTTGTTGGGTTTATATCACAGTGGATGTGGCTTGTGATCCTACAGTAGATTAATAGCACAGTTGAAACACGGGGTCAGTTTGTTGTGAAACTGTTTTGTCCTGCTGGTGCCACATGAGGTCAGGCTGGATCCATCTATCACATCCTCATCGTTATGCCACATACTCGTGTTAACTGTGAACCTTTTGCGACAAATTAAAGGACATTCATTCAGTATTTGATATTCAGTGCACATAAATGTGTGAGACTATCTTGAGTACCCAATTTTTGGCCACAAATGTGAAGCAAAGCCCAGTAAATTCAAATTTCCAAAAATCTCATTGAATATATAATAATAACAGTATTCATTAGACTTTGGGAAAGTGATGTAGCCTACAGCATCTAACACTATTGGAGATTTCTTAATAATTCATATAACATATCTCAGTTATTACTTATGAAAAGACCAGACGACGAAAATCCATCTATAACCTAACCAGGAAAATTGATTCCCTTGTCATTTTGTGTGGTCTGAAATTGCCCAGAGCTATTATGACAGAGACTGATTTTCTCTGTGCAGTGGAGTGGAACATTCTCTCCTTGTAGAGTTTTTTTTTTTTTTTTTACAAGCCTCTGCAGGTGGACAGATTCATGAGCAACAGCACTGCTAAAAAGGCATGTTGTCGTGTGCTTTTGGCTAAATGTGCTAAACATGTTTGACTCTATGATCCAGATGTTTTCATTAAAAAAAAAAAAGTGAATTTTGTTAGTCTTCTTACAGCTTGTTTTACTCTCTGTTTCACTGAGAATTGATGCACATGTTTTTTACTTGTCTCATCATGGACTAGAATTATAATAGTTAATTGTTAGATAAAATTATGCCACAGTCTGTTCCAATCTTACATTTTGATTGGCTAAAAGAGTATAAATAAAACAAGTTCAAGGTTGATTCACAGACTAAGGAAAATTTATTTATAAAATGCCTTCAGCAAAACATTTTATCGCAGTGATTCACAACAGAAGACAAATATGGATCGACTGGAGAAGAATGCACACTAAATGTAAAAGCACTTTAGAATAGGATAACTCCCATACATCATTCCATGATGCAATATTCCTATACACAGTGAAGCAACAATAGTAAAAAGTTGAGGTTTTTCTAAATAAAAAAACAAACAAAAAAAAAACAGGATGATTATTAATCTTTCCTTGCTCTGTGAGGAAAGGACAGAAAACATTGCTGTGGGAAATAATGCACTTGTCATGCTCAAAGCCCTGGGAAACTGGATTTGACTAGTTTTTATTTTCCCCTGATATTGCAATTGTGTAACATTTTAACCATTTACCCTGGACATTTACAGAATATAAACACTGTTTTCAGAGATTTAGCTGTACTGCCCATAGCTCTAAATCTGAATGGGTTGGGTCTTGATTTGAAGTTTTTATCCAGAACCCCTTATATGGGCAAATTAACCTCAATAATGGGGTCTATTGCTTCCTCAATCTTAAATATTTGCAGAATGTCCTTTTGTGTTTCTATACTGTTTTGTTCCTTTAAACTCAGTGGTGGGGGTGTGATCACCGAAGAGCAAAGCCCATCACTGAAATCGTCCAGCAGCGATGACATGGCAGGCCCATGATTAGAGAAGTTTAAACTCCATCTAAACTTAATTTTCATCAACCACTCAAGAGACTTGATGCAAAATTAATTTGTCGCACAGATCCATCAGTCATAGTGTGACATTGTGGGACGGTACAGCACCTCTTCAGAGAGGGCAACAAAATCCAGAGGCTTGAATTTGTAATAATAATTCACAGTGACAAAGAATAATTGGAGCTGGTTCACAGTTTTTGGCTTTGGTGTTGTCCGTGCTCCTTTGTCCTGAATTTTGTGAAGCCCATGTCTGTCACACCTGGTCCAATGTACCTGCTTGAGTCCTTAACAAAGACACACGCTCTTATTTTCTCTAAGGCCATACTCATCCAGATTAATCAAAACTCTGTGTAGGTTAACATCTTCAGGTCCAGTTACTAGGATGTCATCTAAGTGGCACTGTTTGGCCAAGATACCTTGTTTTTATGTCATGTTGCTATATTGCTGGGGAACTGGTATTGCTGAATACCAGTCTACAATATAGGTAAGACAGCTTTGAGGTATTTATTGTCAGGTATTTATGTGTAAGTGTATTTTCATATAACCATGCTGCTTTGACTATCTGTTCATTTAGTCTAATATCTATTTTAAAATGAAATGAAACATCTAAAATGAACAGTCAATGCCATTTAATCGATCAGCTTTTATTGGTGTACATAGAATGCATGAATCTCTTAATTGCCTAGTTACCTTGGCAACACCAGGGCTTTCATATTTGCGTTTAGCAGTTTGCCATTGTTGTTGACTGCTGTGTTTTTTAACACAGCATTTTAAATGCCCTGATGCCGCTCATTTTGGGTGGGAGAATGGGGACTGTGGTGGCCAGATCTAATTTAATGAACAGTAATGTTTTTAGACAATCTATTGAATTCTGCAGTCACGCCCAAAGGGTTCTGAGAGCTTTTTACACAATGGGTAGTTTGGTAGTGGTGCACGGCTGTCATGGAACACAATATATTACTATGTAATCACTATCCACAGGACCAGAGAAAAGTGCAGATCTTGTAACCTAGCAGACGGAATGGCACACAGTGGCCCATCACATCCAAAAAGTAGAACGTTAACATGTTTGGTGATGCCCAGTTGCATGCAGAGCACACGTCCTTAAGCAAAATTGCTTTAACCTGCCCATAAAGTGGCCATGTCTCTTATAAAATGGGTAGCAATGCTTCCAAACAGCCTAAAATCCCTCACAGAATAAGCAGTACTGATAACCTTTCCATTTCAATGGGACAGGTACTCCCTTGACAGTGATGTGTTAGCAAAGCAGACTACTGTAGCATCTAATTGAGCTACAGATGCAAAAACCTGCTTTTATTAATGTTAGTAAAATGCACACTGGCCATTCTGAGGCCAAAAGACTGACGTCAAAAGCAAGTGCTTCTTAAGATATGGTGGGTGCTTCAGGTGTATGAATATGCCACATTAAAGCATGGAGTCACCTTAGATACACTTAAAAGCAAACTTGATAATGGTACAGGAGGGGTGGTGGACCTACACGGAGGTCTCTTACTTTTTTGGCTGAAGGCAAGTCTAAAGTAGAGCAGTCTTGTAAGACATCTTACAGCACACCAAAGCCCATCAAATCCAAAAGTTCAAAGGGGGCTTTACACTGTGTGTCTAGTACCGTGACAGCACCCATGAAGGATCAAGTGGATTATGCCCTAGTTTTAGGTAGAGTGCACCTTTCATGAACTGAATGACTAGGTGATGCATTTAGGGTGTACCAATGCTGAAACATATATGTGCTAGGTTTAACTTGATGGTTGAATATGACAGGCCAAAGTGGTCTTGTAAATAGGTCGACCATAACTGAGCCCTAAAAACGACAATATTCCTTTCCTTCCAAGCCTTGCACCAAAGGTCAAACATGCCATCTTGAATGTATTGCCTGTTCTGGACTCTGGACTTTTCATTTTTAAATGTAGTCGTTTATTTTTTTTCGAACTGCATTTGCACTTGCAAAAAAGGAAATTGATCAGACAACTTTTTGAGCAGAGGACTGCAGAGACTAGTGGGTCATTTTCACCGCCCTCGCCATTCTCTTCCCCCTGCTCTGCACATTCTTCTCCATAGACAGTGAATGGCATTGCAACACTTTACCACTGTTGAGAGCTGTTCAACCAAATGGAGCTTTATTTCCTAGAGTGCAATCTTCAGACGAAATGATCTTAAAGGAAATAACATCATATCACAATATGCTGTTTTTATTCATCTCAGAGATAAACTTTCAACTATTTTAGCAGCATTTATGAAAATTACTTCGATTAACAGAATTAATGCTAGTCTGCTACACTTTGGCTGAGGAGATATCCTTGCCTAAAAGCTTGAAATAACTCACTGCCCATCTGGCTCTTCCTCAGTGGCCTTGGAGGATTTATGTTTTGTGTTAAGTAAGGCTGAAGCTACTCATGTTATCTCACTCCATCAATAGCAAATACATTAACAATATCTAGTCGCTGCAAGCACACTATTAATTTACCACGACCTGTCCCTACAGGGGCAGAATGATTGTTGGAAGCAACGAGGTGTATCTGCTTACCCCTCCCTGGGACACGGTGTCGCTGCTGGGGGATCAATGTCCATTGAGCACAGAGGAAGAGAGGCAGGCAGGCAGCCAAGCAGTCGGCTAGAGGAAGCCCTCGACCTCAGCTCGAGTGACGCTGTCACCCAAGAGGTCCCAGCAGGCTCTGCACAGACAGAGAGGGATGTGCCGCCCGATGCTGGAGCCATGTCCTTTCACACAGGAACATGGGCCATCGTCCCTCAAAGGTTGTAGAGGACAGAGGTAATAGATATTGTGGGCTCCGGTTCATGACAGGAAAAACCCAGACCACCACTGACAGTTAATTGTCAGTCAGACTTTGAGATATTTATCACTTGGAGAAGTACAGGAGCTCTCACTTATGGTGCGCTGAATCTGCTCAAGTCGACAAGGTATCTCTTAGAGATATCAACAGAGCAAAACAGGCTTTTAGTGACAAAATAAGAACATTAAGTCAAAGCACGTTCTTCTGTGTTTTCTACTGACTGACATTTCCAGTCAATATGTTCATAACCATCGCGATACCCCAATGGCTGTATAAAGTATTAAATCCTGAGTAGACGGACTTTGTGCAGTGCACCTGAGTTTAGATCTCCATAGTACCTGGAAGCACAAGTCTTTGTAAGTTTTCTACTGAACAAATTTGAAAAACATATTTTCAAAGTTGCTGTAAAATGGAAAAAAATTGGATCACTGATGCTTCTCCATGTGGAGTATAATTCAAGTCTTTGTAACAGAAGTAATCCTACACTCAAGTAGCCAAGGGTAACTTCCTCCCTCTTCCACCCATTCCTCCACCCATAATTCTCTCCTTTGACCTCTCTAATTCAAAAGAGACCGGTGCAAGTTATCCACCCTGCTGCTGTATAAATAGGAGACTGTATCTTGGAGTTGATAGCCCCAGGAGAACAGTTGCTGCATCAGCGAGTTCCTCAGCTGCGTGACTGTTGCCCTCAGTGAGGGTTAAAGGTCAATAATAGAGAAATCGCAAGCAGAGCATGTAACACTAGGGTTTATGTACTGCCTGGGTCAGAATGCACTTTGGGGAGGTGTGAGAATATGGGACAGATGTATGATGTGGATGCTTTTGAAGATGTTGGGATTTTAAAAAATTGCACTTTACTCTTCCACGGCAAACATGCATGCAGGCAGATAGTTATTCCTGTGGGTGGTCAGCTGACAAGAATGTTGAAACAAAACCTCCCATTATGTAGCTTTGACATTGAGATATCAGACACACAGAAAATTGAGTCTTTGATCTGTTCCATCATGAGCGACCATATAAAAATCTTGGCTCAAAGGATGCGTTTTGCATTGCAAGAACACACTGTGAATCAAAGGAGAGATACTCAAGCTGTGTGGATTGGAGGAATCGAACTGAATGTAATTTCACGGTAATACAGTCTGATTCTTTCATCTTTGCTCATTTAGCTTGTTACACCAAACCAGTCCCTTTCTGCTACAATCACACATTTCTGTGAAAAGTCACAATTCCTTGCGTGAGAGCCTCACAGCTGCCAGCATGCAAATACACTTGCAAGGCCTCACTTGATGTGCCTTTGTCTTCTCTGTTGCTCTAAGGGGATTGAAATTCCTTGTGTGAAATGATATTTGAAGTGATTAAAGGGAGTCATTCAGTGGAGTTGACAGTTCTAATGGAGAGCAGAAGCCACTCGTCCAGCCCTAATAGCCAGACAGGCCTGATGACAGCTGCTGGAGGAGCTCAGAGAAGCTGTGATGTACCATAGTGGGAGAAAGAGCCAGGCGGGAGACATGCTCTACAATCTTATTTGAAAAGCCACTGTTTGTTTTGTGGCTTATGCTGCATGCGAGACAGAATAATTAAAGCATAGTGGCATAATCTTAAAAATATTGAACACTTATTTGAGCTTCATAGCTCCAGACGTCGTGTGCACAGGATCTTGGTTGCCAATCCTCCATCACAAACCCAGTGGCCAGAGATTTATGAATAACTAGTAAAGGCTACAGTGCAGTCTTGTTTCCTAAAATTTAGAAACATAAATAAAAAAAAAATCAAGTTGTGTTTATCCTTTACAAAACTAGAAAAGGTCGTCCATGCTCCTGTCTCCTGTCGTTTGGAGGGCGGCAGCTCACTGTGTTCCTGCCTCAGTCAGAAGTTAGTCTCACATCTCCTGCTTGTTCAGAATGCAGCAGATATAGAATCATGGCGCCAAACAAAAAGCCATATAACTCAAATTTCAGGATCTCTACACTGGCTACCGGTTAGATATAGAATTGATTTTAAGATTTTACCGATAACGTTTAATACTCAGTTATGTCTGGCCTCTTGCTATATTGCAGACCTTTGAATTCCCTATGAGCCAGAGTTCATCTTGAGATCCTAAGGCCTGTCTGATGGCTCCTAAGCCTAGACTCTAAGCCCTGTTTTAATTCCACAATCACAACGACCAACGCTAAGCGCTGCATCCTAGCGCAGGCTCAGTGAGGGCATATCCCAGCCTACATGCTGTTTTCATTCATCTGAGCGCAGCCTTGCCCACGCTCACTAAGCACAAAGGAGCTGGGTGTAGTGGAATATAAATAGAGGGGTTTGGAGCTGAATTATCCGCGTCGCAGCCAATCATCACTCGGCTCATACTTTTTAAACAGCTGAGTAAAATGGAGAGGCAATGCCAGGAGAAGGTCACAGGAGTGATTTTTTTTACACATATAGCAACATCTCGCCTTGTGCTCCCTCATTTAAATTTACCTTCTATTTCGGCATGTCTCCCAGCCCCCCTTGCTCTATCCCGGTGCCCAAACATGAAAATACTCCATGAACGCACGAAGCATGTTTCCAGATCACTAGCACTGTATGCGACAATCTTTGCGCACCCAACAAGATACGGCCCTTAAAAAATATAATATAAATATAATAATATTTTGGGCAAAATACCCTTTTTCCAACTTACCCAGAGTAAGACAAGATGTTCGATACCATTTTCACCTCTGTACATCCACTGTTTCAGTTCCTATGGGTAGCATTTTGTGTTAGCTTAGCATAAAGACTTGAAGTCTACAGGAGTCATTAGCCTGACTCTGTCAAAGTGGAAAAATAAACCTTACAGCGACTCTGAATCTGTTTTATTTACACAATTTACACAATTTACAAGCTAACCTGAAATACTACCCATTGGAACCAAACCAGTGGACGTGAAAAAGGTATCAAACATCTTGTCTCAGTCTGGGTAAATTGGAAAAAGGGTAGTATGCCGTTAAGGTGATTCTGGCTTTTCCTCAAGCCTCATAAAATTTCATCAAATGATAAACAATGTCTTACAATGTGAATATGGGCTCCATGTATACAAAAGTGAGATAAATGTGTTTTCCCACCAAGGATTACATAGGATTACAAAGGAGGCACACCCAGAAAGATTTTTACTGTGAGTCAAGTATTTACTTTCAGTTATTATCTCTGCCAGGAGATCATGCGTTTGGTCGGGTGTGTCTGTGTGTCTGTCCCTCTGTCCACAGCTAATCTCGCAAAGTACTGGGTTGGTGAGCCTCAAATTTTTTGTGCACAGTTGTGACTGTATGAGGATGAACCGCTTGTGGTTGAAATGATTAACCCTTGAGACCCCCTGTAAGCCTCAAGAGCAAAAATTGAGGGGGGTCTCAAATTTTGTTAAGAAATAAAAATAAAAATATTGTAACGTCCGGCAGGATGTTGGAAAGAAAGGCGACGGTTTATCAGTAACGCCACTTTATTACTGAACTGAGGTTACCAGGGTGCGAACTATGGGGGACCCAGGGGGGTCTCAGCCCCCCTTAGTGAGACATGAGCTCCCTTGAAAACATGATTTGTGAAATTTTGGTGGGGGTCTCTAAAATATTGGCAAAATGCTGTTTTTTCCCCATGCATTTCCTTTTTGTTTTGTTTCTTGTCATGCGTATGTGGTGTCATTTATTGGTTTGTTGATGCGTGTTTAAGTATTTCAGAGGTTATTTTGCACATGTTAATGCGGACTTGATTCCTTGTAGCCAGACTGGCATGTTTTGGTTTTGATTCAGATTTGATGCATGTGTGGAGGTTGGATGTGATATGTGCTTATATGTGCTGACCAGTGTTGGAGGTAACGCGTTATAACGTAACGC